>CAJNJA010003336.1:0-31995 GCA_905231915.1 Symbiodinium necroappetens | reverse complement strand
GTCGTCTTGCCCGAACCCGTCGGCCCCGTCACCAGGAAGAGCCCTCGGGGACGCCGGATCAGCTCGCGGCATTGCTCCGGCAAACCGATCTGCTCGAAGGTGAGCAGCTTGTTCGGGATCAGACGGCAGACGATCGCGATGTCGCCGCGCTGCCGGAACACCGACACGCGGAAGCGGGCCTCGGTGCCGTAGGCGAAGCCGAAGTCGCACGAGCCGACCTCCTGCAGCTCCTGCTGGGAGCGCTCGGAGGTGATCGATTTCATGAGCGTGACCATGTCGTCGGAATCGAGCACCTTGGTGTCGAGGTTCTTCAGACCGCCGTGCAGACGGAGTGTCGGCTTGCGGCCCACCGTGAGGTGGAGGTCGGAGGCGCCGAGCTTGATGACCGTGTCGAGGAGCCTGTCGATCTGCATCGTGGACATGGGTTGGCCTTGTCTGTGAGAGAAAGAAAGAACGCCGCTTCACGCGGCGCGGGGGTTGGTTCATTCGTCGTCGTCGTACGCGATGTCGTCCGCCTGCGTGATGCGGGCGATGTCGGCGGGGGTCGTGATGCCCTTGAGCACCTTGAGCTTGCCGTCCTCGGTGAGGGAACGCATCCCGTTGTTGATCGCCGCGCGCCGGATCTGCACGAGCGGCTCCTGGCGGAACGCCAGGTCGCGGATCTCCGAGTTCATCTGCATGAGCTCGAAGATCGCCTTCCGGCCCCGGTACCCCGACCCGCCGCACTTCTCGCAGCCGATCGCCTTGTAGATCGTGTGCGCCGCGCGCTCCTCCGGCGTGATGCCGACGAGGCGCATGAATTTCGGATCCGGGTTCGGGTCCGGCTCCTTGCAGTGGTCGCAGAGCACACGCGCCAGACGCTGCGCGAGCACCGCCTGGATCGACGACGCGACGAGGAACGGCTTCACGCCCATGTCGATCAGACGCGTGATCGAGCTCGGCGCGTCGTTCGTGTGCAGCGTCGAGAAGACCAGGTGGCCCGTCAGCGCCGCCTGGATCGCCACCTCCGCCACGTCCTTGTCTCGGATCTCACCGACCAGGATGATGTTCGGCGCCTGGCGGAGCATCGCGCGGAGGATGATCGGGAACGAGAGCCCGATGCTCTCGCGCACCTGGCACTGGTTGATCCCCGTGAACGCGTACTCGATCGGGTCCTCGGCCGTGATGATCTTCCGGTCCGGCCGGTTCAGGATGTCCAGCGCCGAGTACAGCGTCGTCGTCTTGCCCGAACCCGTCGGCCCGGTGACGAGGAAGATGCCGTTCGGCCGGCGGATGATCTTGTTGAACACCTCCAGGTTGTCCGACTCGAACCCGAGGTTCTCCAGGCCGATGCGCACCGCGTCCGGACGCAGAATACGCAGGACGATCGATTCGCCGTGGTACGCCGGGCACGCGCTGACGCGGAAGTCGATCGTCGCGTCGCCGACGGGCATCTTGATGCGGCCGTCCTGCGGGACGCGCTTCTCGGAGATGTCCATCCCCGCCATGAGCTTGAACCGCGCGAGCACCGCGTTCTGCATGCGCTTGGGCAGGTTGTCGCGCTCCATGCACACGCCGTCGATGCGGTACCGCAGGCGCACGCGGTCCGCCATCGGCTCGATGTGGATATCGCTCGTCCGCATGTTCACGGCTTCCGTGATGATGCGCGCGCACAGCTTGATGATCGGCGCCGATTCCGCCGCCTGGTCGATCGACGAGTCCACCGACTTGTCCATCGAGCGGTCGATCGAGCGGTCGATCGAGTCCGTGACGAGCGACTCCTCCGTCGCGTCCGTCATCGAGGGCAGCTTCGCGCCCGCCCCCTGGCTGTCCAGATACGCCTTGATCTTCCCACGCGTCGAGATGTACGGGTCCACCTCCGTGTTCAAACGGAAGCGCAGCATGTCCAGCACGTCCAGGTTCTTCGGGTCGTGCATCGCCAGACGCATCCGCCCATTCGCCTTGCCCAGGGGCAGGATCAGGTGCTTCTTCACCAGGTCGTCCGGGAGCAGCGAGAGGTCGATCTTCTCCGCGATCTCCGGCTTGGACACGTCCACGTACCGAAGCCCGAACTGCTTCGCGAGCGCCTTCGCGACGTCCTCCTCCTTCGCGAACCCGGCGTCGATCAGCATCTCGCCGATCCGCTTGCCCGCCCCCTTCTGCATCCCCAGGGCCGTGTCGAGCTGCTCCTGCGTGACCAGCTTCGCCCCGACCAGGATCTCACCAAGCTTCTTGCTCGACCTCGCCATGAACGCTCACTCTCCGCTTTCCCAGCGCGTGCGTACGATGCGTGAAAACCCAACGCCCACCGCTGGACGATGACACACCCCCGAATTCAACCCCGCTCTCTTCTCCCGGGCGATGCAACGGCCCGACGCCCGGGATCGTGAATTATGCTGACCTGAAGCGATGCCATCAAACCAGCACGATCCCCGCAGACGCCTCCTCATCACCGCCGGCCCGACGCACGAGCCCATCGACGAGGTGCGATACATCGCCAATCGCTCGAGCGGGCGAGTCGGAATCGAACTCGCGCGTGCCGCGAGCGATGCGGGTTGTGAGGTCACCCTCCTGTTGGGCCCGACGCCGATTGAACCACCAGATACGAGCATCACCACCCTTCGGTTCCGCACCACGGAGGACCTCCGCCTCCTCCTCGAAGAGCACTTCCCGGCCTGCGACGCCCTCGTGATGGCCGCCGCGGTGGCCGATTATCGGCCCAAACACGACCCAAACACCGCGCTCCCCGCCAAGCTCCCTCGCGCAGCGCAGGGCCTCACCCTTGCCCTCGAATCCACCCCGGACCTCGTCGCCGCGTGCGCCGCCAAACGGAGCGCCGAGCAGGTCATCCTCGGTTTTGCCCTCGAGACCGCCGATCGCGTCCTCGAATCCGGCAAAGAGAAGCTCATCCGCAAGGGCGTGGACGCTATCCTCGCCAACGAGCTCTCCACCATGGAGAGCCCAACCATCCGGAACGCCCGCCTCATCACCCCCGATGGCGTCATCGACCTCGACCCGGAGCTCGAAAAGGCCGATTTCGCCCGCTGGCTGATCAAGACCATCCAGACCCGGCTCGACCACCGCGTCTGGACCCGCCCGCCACGCCCATGACCACGCGCCGCACCATCGCGATCCTCCTCACCTCGCCGCTCGCCCTCCTCGGCTGCGGAGAGGATCCCGCGCCAGCCGAAACCGCCCAGAACCAGCCGGATGCCCCGCGGGAAGCCCGGGCCGACACGGAGCCGACCAGTCCCTGGTTCCGGGACGTCGCCCCGCAGGTCGGCCTCGATTTCACCCACATCGCCGGACTGACCGGGCAGTACTACTACGTCGAGATCGTCCCCCCGGGCTGCGCCCTGTTCGATTACGACAACGACGGCGACCTCGACGTCTACCTCCTCCAGGGACGCGTCCTCGAACCCGGGAAGACCCTCGCCGACGCCTTCAACGACGCGCCCGCGACCGAGGCCAACCTCGGCAACCGCCTCTTCCGCAACGACCTCATCACCGGCGGCGTCAACTCCGGTGAACTCCGCTTCACGGATGGGACCCGGGAATCCGGGACCGGCCTCATCGGCTTCGGCATGGCCCCCGTCGCCGCGGATTTCAACAACGACGGCCACATCGACCTGTTCATCACCAACTACGGCCCCGACGCGCTCCTGCTGAACAACGGCGACGGCACCTTCCGCGACGCCACCGACGCGTCGGGCCTGAGTGACCCGCGCTGGACCTCCTGCGCGACCCCCATCGATATCGACCTGGATGGCGATCTCGACCTCTTCGTGGGCCTCGGCGGCGACTTCTCCGTGGAGACCAACCCGACGTGCGAGCGCAAGCCGGGCGTCCGCGACTACTGCGCCCCCGCCGCCCTCGACCCGCTCCCCGACCGCCTCTACCTCAACGACGGAACCGGCGTCTTCACGGACGCCTCCGACCGCCTCGCCCCGACCACCGCGGGCCACGCGCTCGGCGCCGTCGTCGCCGACTTCGACGGCAACGGCTGGCCGGACATCTACGTCGCCAACGACGGCGACGCCAACCACCTCTGGCTCAACACCGAGGGCGCGTTCGAAGAAACAGCCCTGCTCAACTCGGCCGCCTACAACGACATGGGGCAGGCCGAGGCGGGCATGGGCATCGCCATCGGCGACGACGACGACGACGGCGACGAGGACATGTTCCTCACGCACCTGCGCGGCGAGACCAACACGCTTTACCGCAACAACGGCGGCGCGTTCTTCACCGACGGCACCCTCCGCGCCGGCCTCGCCGCCCCGAGCCGCGCGTTCACCGCCTTCGGCGTCGGCTTCCTCGACGCCGATCACGACGGCGACCTCGACGTTTTCATCGCCAACGGCGACGTCCGCGCCAACGACCTCGACGTCGAGGGCGTCTTCCCCTACGACCAGCCCAACCAGTTCATGCTCAACAACGGCGACGCCACGTTCACCGACGCGAGCGAGCGGGCCGGCCCCGACGTCACCCGCAAGCGCGTCTCCCGGAGCTGCGCCTTCGGCGACGTCGACCTCGACGGCGACATCGACGTCCTGCTCACCAACGACAACGGCCCCGTCGAGCTCCTCCTCAACGACGCGCCGAAGGCCGGCCACCACGCCTTCGTCGAAGCCCGCAACCCCAGCGGCGCCCCCGCACTCGGCGCCCGCGTCCGCGCCGTCCGCACGGACGGCAGGGTCATCACCCGCACCGTGCGCATCGACGGGAGCTACTTCGCCTCGAACTCGCCCCTCGTCCACATCACCTGGCCGGAGGGCGTGACCATCGAGTCCCTCACCGTGAGCGTCCCCGGCGAGATCGTCACCTCGACCCTCACCGGCCTCGAGCCCGGGCAACGCACCACGGTCACCCTCGGGAGCAACGACTGATGCGCACGAGAACCGCGACACTCGCCGCCGCCGCCCTGCTCGCCGCGCTCGCCGCGTGCTCCGAAGAAGCGCCCCAGCCGGCCGCCACCACGGGGTCGCAGCCCGAGGCGCCGTCGAACCGGGCACCCGCGCCGGCGCCGGCGGTCGACCTCGCGAGCCTCCCCGCCATCCCCACGCCCGAGATCGAGCGCATCAACGAAGCCCCCGTCCGCGAGGAACTCGCCGCTTCCCGCCAGCGCGCCGAAGACAACCCGACCAACGCCGACGCCATCGGCAACTTCGGCATGAAGTGCTTCGCCTACGACTTCGACAACGAGGCCGTCGCCTGCTTCGAGCGCGCCGCCGCCCTCGCGCCGGACGCCCTGCCCTGGCGGTACTTCCTCGCCATGTCCTACGAGAACACCGGCGAGGCCGACAAGGCCATCGCTGCCTACGAGCGCGCCGTCGAGATCGACGCCACCTACCAGCCCGCCTACGTCCGCATGGGCATGCTCCTGCTCGACGTCGACCGCGAACGCGCCTGCTTCCGGTTCGACCAGGCCAACCGACTCGCGCCGGACGAGGCCCGCTCGCTCTGGGGGCTCGCCCAGTGCGCCCGACTCGACGGCGACCTCGAGTACGCCGAGAAGCTCTACCGCGACGCCATCAAGTCCGAACCGAGCTACGCCGAGGCGCACTTCGGGCTCGCCCAGATCCTCGCCCAGACCGACCGGCGCGACGAGGCCCAGCTCCACTTCGCCCTCCAGCAGGCCGGGCGCGCCGCCTCGGACTACCGCGACCCGCTCGCCGTCCGTCTCGCCCTCGCCGAACGGGGCACATCAGGACTCCAGCGCGACGCCACCGCCTTCATGCAGCGCGGCCAACTCGACCGCGCCGCCAACCTCCTCCTCGACGCCCTCGAGGACTACCCCGCCCACCCCGGGCTCCTCCTCCAGCTCGCGCAGGTCCGCATGGCCCAGCAGAACCCCACCGCGGCACGCGAGCACATCGAGCAGGTCCGCGCCGAGCTCCCGGACAACGTCGGCGCCCTCTCCATGCTCGCCTACCTGAATATCCAGGAGCAGCGCAACGACGACGCCGAAGCGCTCCTCCGGCGCGCCCTGGAAGTGAAGCCCGAGGACGCCGTCTCCAACTGGTACCTCGGGCAGATCCTCCTTCAAACCGACCGGGCCGACGAGGCCATGCCCTTCCTCACCCGAGGCGCCGAGCTCCAGACGTTCACAGCCAACATCCAGGTCGCGATGTCGCAGATCCACGCCCAACGCGGCGAATACGCGCCGGCCGCCGCGTGCCTCCGCCGCGCCGCCATCGCCTCGGGCGGCAACGAGCAGCTGATCAGCGAAGCCGAGCGTCTCGAAGCGCTCGCCGCGGAGCAGGGCGGGTGAACTGAGCAGCACGCCCGCGGGGCGGCGGGCGTACCATCGCTCATCATGAGCGCCCCGCCCTACGCCGCGTGCATCCAGACGGATTTCCCCTTCGCCTCGACGCGGAAGGACATCCCCTCCCGCGTCGACCGCATGCTGGAGATGGCGGCGCACACCGTGGACGGGTACGAACCCTTCCACGACGTCCGCCTGCTCGTCTACCCGGAGTTCGCGCACACCCCGCCGATCTACCAGACCGTCGCGAAACTGCGCGACCGCCTCGCCGTCGAACTCCCCAACGAGCACACCGACCGCTACGCGACGTTCTGCAAAGACCGCGGCGTCTACATCCAGACCGGCACCTTCCTCGAGGCGAACCCGAAGTACCCCGGGCACGTCTTCAATACGACGTGCCTGATCGGCCCGACCGGGATCCTGAGCACGTACCGCAAGGTCAACCCCTGGCTCCCCTGGGAAGTTCACTCATCGCCGCACGACGTCGAGGGCTACGACGAGCCCGTCTTCCCCGTCGTCGACACCGAGATCGGCAAACTGGGCGTCGCCATCTGCTACGACTGGCTCCTCCCCGAGACCATCCGCCAGATCGCCTTCCAGGGCGCGGAGATCATCATCCGCGTGAGCGCCTACATGGACCCGTGGGGCGTCACCGCCCCGATGGACTGGTGGACCCTCTTCAACCGCGCGCGGGCCGCGGAGAACACCGCCATCGTCGTCGCCTGCAACCAGGGCGCGCAGTTCAAGCACTACCCGCCCTTCTCCTGGCCCGGCGCGAGCATGATCGTGGACCACGACGGTCGCATCCTCGCCCAGGCCGACCCGGGCCCGGGCGAGAAGGTCGTCGTCGCGCCGATCGACTTCATGACCGTCCGCAACGAGCGCGCCCGCCGCATCGGCCACGACACCCACTCCCACCTCCGCACCGAGATCCACCCCTACATGCGCACACGCGTCTTCCCGCCCCAGCACGAGCACGCGAATGGCGAGGAGATCTCGATCGAGTCGATCAAGGAACGGATCGACAAGGCCCGCGATACCATCACGGACGACCTCCAATGACCGCACGCAAGCACACCGCCGCGCTCCTCGCCCTCCTCGCCCTCGCCGCATGCGGCGAAGAGCCGGACGATTCGGGCGTCATCTCCGACCCGCCGCCGGCAACGACCGCCGCGACCGTGATCACCGACGAGCTCGTCGCGGCCAACAACAAAGGCGTCGGGCTCATGGGGTTCTTCGACTATGAAGGCTCCGTTACCCACTTCGAGTCCCTCCACGCGGACTACCCGAATCACCACGACATCACCGTCAACCTCGCCATCGCCACCCTCAACCGCCAGCGCGAGGGCGACGAAGCCCGCGCGCTCGAGCTGCTCAACAGCGTCCTCGCCGACGACCCGGGCCACCTCCGCGCCCAGTACTGCGCCGGCCTGCTCAGCCTCAACAACGGCGACAGCGCCCAGGCCGTCGAACACTTCGCCGCCGTCGCCGAGTCGCATCCCGGCGACGCCTTCGCGCAGTACTACACCGGCCTCTGCCTCAACCAGACGGGCGACGCCGAGGGCGCCACCGAGCACTTCGAACGCGCCATCGAGCTCAACCCCTACCTCCGCTCCGCCTACTACGGCCTCTTCCAGACCCTCCAGCGCGCCGGCGAAGCCGACAACGCCAAGGCCATGCTCGACACCTTCCAGAAGCTCGCCGAGAACCCCAAGGGCCAGCTCGCGGAGTTCAAGTACACACGCATGGGTGAGCTGGGGATGGCCAAGGCGTTCGACAATCCGAACGCACAGCCGGTGGCGGAGGCGGACCCGTTCCGGGCGTTCGGGGAAGCGGTGGAGCTGATCCCGGAAGCGATCATTCTTGAAAGCACAGACACACTCGACCTACCAATGAATGGCATGTCCGCGGCGGACTTCGATCACGACGGCCGCACCGACATCATCATCCACGGGCCCATGCAACCAGGCTGGCAACTCCAGCACGGCGACGAGTTCAACGGATCTCGAGTCTTCTCGCTTTATGCACTTGGACTCGAGCCACCCACAAGGGCCTACACATCCGCACTCTGGGGAGATCTGGACAACGACGGCGATACAGACGTATACCTGTGCGCCCTCGGGCCAAACAAGCTCTTCCTTTGGGAGGACGACGACTGGCTCGACGCGACCGACGATTTGAATGTGTCCGCTGGCGACACCATCACAACAAGTGGCTTGCTTGTCGATGCCGACCACGACGGCGACCTGGATATCTTCCTCGTCAACACGAACGCGCCTAACGCACTGCTGAACAACAACCGCGACGGCACATTCACCGATATCGCACCCGACCGCGGCATTGCAGGAGACACAAAAGGTTCACCGCGTGGTGTCGTCTTCGCTGATCTCGATCATGACCGCGACCTCGACATCATCGTTCTGAATCACGAGCCACCCCACGAGGTCTACGAAAACAAACTCCTCTGGGAGTACGTTCCGATGCCGGGATTCGAGATATTCAAATCGACCCGATTCACGAGTATCGCGGTCGCGGACACCGACACCGACGGCATCCCGGAGATCTTCACGGTCGACGGCGCAACTATGAGCCATTGGTTCCCGCGGAACGGTGAGTGGACCAACGATCATAACCGCCCCGTCGACGGATCGACACAAGTCATAGTGTTCGACGCGGACAACGACGGCGTTCTCGATATCCTGCACGCCAGCGACACGCACGCCACCCTCGCCCAACTCCATCCCGGCGACGACACGTGGACATTCGAAGGCCGATTGAGCGGCATCGCGCCCGTGGTGCTCGATCCCTCGAAGGGCATCGAATTGCTTGCCATCAACAAGAGTGTGCCAACACTCATCCCCCCCGGCCCCGGCCGCCAGAACACCCTCGCCCTCTCTCTCAAAGGCGCCGAATCCGCCGCCGACCAGATGCGCACCAACTTCTCCGCCATCGGAACCACCGTCCGCGCCCGCGTCGGCTCGCGATGGTCCACCGCCACCAACCTTCCCAACTCCACCTCGATACAAGGCCAATCCCTCACCCCCCTCGCCCTCGGCCTCGGCCCCGCGCAACGCGCCGACTACATCGAGATCCTCTGGCCCGACGGCGTGTACCAGACCGAGCTCGGACTCGAAGCGGGCCGGCTCCACGAGATCACCGAGACCCAGCGCCAGCTCTCCTCTTGCCCCGTCCTCTTCGCGTGGAACGGGCGCGAGTACGGCTTCGTCTCGGACATCCTGGGAACGGGCGGCATCGGCTTCGCCCTCGCACCGGGCGAGTACGCCCCCTCCGACCCCACGGAGAACTTCCTCTTCCCCGAGGGCTCCATCGCCCCGAAAGACGGCGCGTACGAACTCAAGATCGGCGAGCCCATGGAGGAAGTCGCGTACCTCGACCGCGTCGGCCTCCTCGCCTACGACCTCCCGCCGGGCTGGCGCATGACCCTCGACGAGCGCATGCACACCGGGGGCGATTTCGTCCCCACCGGCGGACCGATCTACTACCGGCACGCCAGCTCCCCGTCGCGCGTCACCAACGACCGCGACGAAACCGTCACGCACAACATCGCCCTCCGCGACAACACCGCCGCGCCCCTCCCGCCCCTCGACCGACGCTTCATCGGCCGCACCGCGACCGAGCACGTCCTCACCGTCGAGTTCGACCAACCCCTCGACGCGCGCCCCGGCGATCCCACCCTCGTCATCGACGGCTGGGTCGAGTACCCCTACTCCCAGGTCATGTTCGCCGCGTGGCAGGCCGGCGCGAGCTACGAGCCGCTCACCCTCGAGGCCCTCGACCCCGCGACGGGCGCATGGGTCACCCTCCTCGAGAAGTTCGGCTACCCCGCCGGCATGCCCCGCCAGATGTCCGCCCCGATGCCGGGCCTCCCCGCCGGCGCGACCACCCTCCGCCTCCGCACCACGCTCGAGATCTACGTCGACCGCCTGTTCGTCGCCCACGTCGAGCCCTGCCCGGACGCGATCGTCACCGAACTCCCCCTCACCGACGCCACGCTCTCCGCCCCCGGCTTCCCGCGACGCATCAACCACCCCCAGCGCCGGCCCGACTACGACGAGTCCGACCGAGTCCCCCTCTGGGACACCCGCCACCCCGAGGGCGCCTACACCGCCCTCGGCCCATGCCGCGACCTGCTCGCCGAGGAAGACGGCGCCCTGACCATCCTGGGACCCGGCGAAGAGGTCCTGCTCCGGTTCGCGTCGCCCCCCTCCGCACCCCCCTCGGGGTGGGTGCGAAAGCTCGTGGCGACGTCAAAAGGCTGGTGCAAGGACATGGACCTGTACACCGAGCAGACAAATTCGATTTCGCCCCTCCCTGCACATCCGATCCATGAGAATGCACGAAGGCTGATGGACTCGCACACCACGCGCTGGATGCGTGGGAAGTGACCCGTTGGCGGGCCGTCTTTTTTCGATATTCGTGAATAGATGACGCCCCTCGCCGATTCAGCATGACGACACCGATTCCTCAGGCAGGGACATGACGACCAAACCCAAGCGACTCGACACCATCCGCGACCTCCTCCGACGCAACGACGTCTCCAATCAGTCGCAGCTCCTATCGCTCCTCTCCGTCGAGGGCATCGACACCACGCAGGCCACCCTGAGCCGTGATCTCCGCGAGCTGGGCGTCGTGAAGGAGCAGGACAACTACGCCCTCCCCGCGGACGGCGTCCGCCCCTCCATCGATCTCGGCCCCATCGCCAAGAAGCTCAAGGACGCGATCGCCCGGGTCGACCGATCCGGCACCCTCGTGGTCCTGCATCTGAACGTCCGCGAGGCGGAGAGCTTCGCAGAGGTCATCGAGTCGGCGAAGTTCATCCAGGTCGTCGGCGCGGTCGGGTCGGGCAAGACCGTGATGGTCGCCACACGCTCGATCGGGGAAGCCAGCCACCTGGCGTCGCATTTCCGGTCGATCGTCGACTGACCAACAAAGAACAAACAAACGCGTCAATCCCGCTGGAACCTTCCAGATCCGTGCGATTCGGGACGAATATCCAGCCATCTTTCCGATGGTCATGTGGGTATTCGTTGCTGCTGCGCGAAAACACCGATTGCCTCTATTTAACTCTATGATAATCTTCAATCATCTCCCACAGGCCTCTGGATCGAAGATCGATTGAACCACGATCGCGACCACCTGACGACGCTCGAGTTCCAGAAAACGGGATCACATCACCATGCCTGACGCGCCTCGCCCCAAGTACGTCCCGGTGGTCGGGCCACGGCTGAAAAAAGTCCTCGCCGTCGTCCTCGCCCTCTTCGCGCTCCTGGTCGTGAATTCCGTCTACCTCGTCGGCATCACCATCGCGGAATGGGCCACCGGCCGGACCTACCAGGACTGGTTCTACCTCATCAATTTCCTGATCCACCTCGGGCTGGGCTTCGCGCTGATCCTGCCCGTGATCATCTTCGGGATCTTCCACATCCGGAACTCGAGCAACCGGCCCAACAAGCGCGCTATCCGCGTCGGCTACGCGCTGTTCGCCACCGCCGTGCTCCTGCTGCTCACGGGCGTCCTGCTCACGCGAATGGAGATCTTCGGCTTCACGATCGACATCGCCAAGGCCCCGACCGCCCGCTCCGTCGCCTACTGGACGCACGTCATCGCCCCCCTCGTCGCGATCTGGCTCTTCGTCCTCCACCGGCTGGCGGGCCGGCGCATTAAATGGAAAGTCGGCTTCACCTGGGCCGGCGTCGCGGCCGGTTTCGCCGTTGTCATGCTCCTGCTCCAGACGCAGGACCCCCGCCAGTGGAACGTCGCGGGCAACCCCAAGGGCGACGCCTACTTCTTCCCCGCGCTCTCCCGCACCGTCACGGGCGATTTCATCCGCGACGACGTCCTCCGCATGGACCACTACTGCGTCGAGTGCCACGCCGACGTCCACGAGCGCTGGTCGCACTCCGCGCACCGCATGTCCTCGTTCAACAACCCCGCGTACGTCGCCTCCGTGCGTGGCACGCGCAAAGCCATGTTCGAACGCGACGGCAACGTTCAGGGCGCGCGGTTCTGCGCCGGCTGCCACGACCCCGTCCCCTTCTTCGCGGGCGAGTTCGACAAGGCGCATTTCGACGACCCGGACTACGACCTCGCCTCGGACATCAACGCCAACGCCGGCATCACCTGCACCGCCTGCCACGCCATCACCAACATCAACTCCCCCCGCGGCAACGGCGACTACACCATCGACGAGCCCCAGCACTACCCCTTCACCTTCTCCGAGAACCCCGCCCTCAAGTGGATCAACCGCCAGCTCGTCAAGGCGAAGCCCGCGTTCCACAAGAAGACGTTCCTCAAGCCGCTGCACCAGTCCACCGAGTTCTGCGGCACGTGCCACAAGGTGCACCTGCCCCCCGAGCTCAACGCGTACAAGTGGCTCCGCGGGCAGAACCACCAGGAGCCCTTCCGCCTCTCGGGCGTGTCGGGCTCGGGCGTGACGAGCTTCTACTACCCGCCCAAGGCCGAGGAGAACTGCAACAACTGCCACATGCCCACCATGGCGTCCGAGGACTTCGGCGCGAAAACCCTCGATGACTCGGGCGAGCTCAAGGTCCACGACCACCTCTTCCCCTCGGCCAACACCGCCATCGCGTACTTCAAGGACTCGCCCGACTGGGTAATCGAGGCGCACCGAGAGTTCAACGAGGGCGTGATGCGCGTCGACATCTTCGCGCTCAAGGCGGGCGAGCGCATCGACGCCGACCCCGTCGCGCCGCTCCGCCCCGAGACACCCGAGCTCACGCCGGGCGAGACCTACCTCGTCGACGTCGTCGTTCGCACCGTCAAGATGGGGCACATCTTCACCCAGGGCACCGCCGACTCCAACCAGCCCTGGCTCGACGTCACCGTCACCGACGGCGACGGGCGCGTCATCGGCCGCTCGGGCGGCATGGACCACGAGCGCACCGTCGACCCCTGGTCGCACTTCCTCAACGCCTTCGTCCTCGACCGCAACGGCGACCGCATCAACCGGCGCAACGCGGAGGACATCTTCGTCCCGCTCTACTCCAACCAGATCCCGCCCGGCGCCGCGGACGTCGTGCACTACAAGCTCGCCGTCCCCGATGACGCCGTCGGGCCGATCACGTTCGACGTCAAGCTCCGCTACCGCAAGTTCGACACCGAGTACATGAAGTTCTTCCAGGGCGACGCGTTCGTGACCAACGACCTGCCCATCCTCGAGCTCGCCCAGGACACCGTGGCCTTCCCCGTCGCCGGCTCCGGCGCCGCGCCGCCGCTCAACCCCGAGCGCGACATCCCCGAGTGGCAGCGCTGGAACGACTACGGCATCGCCCTGCTCCGCAAGGGCGACCGCGGCGAGCTCCGCCAGGCCGCCCAGGCCTTCGAACGCGTCGAGGCCCTGGGTCGCCCCGACGGCCCGCTCAACCTCGCGCGGGTGTACATCAAGGAGGGGCGCGTCACGACCGACGCCCCCGAGGCCCTCCGCCGCGCCCGCGACCACAACCCGCCTCCATACGAATGGTCCCTCCTCTACTGGTCCGGCCAGGTCAACAAGCAGAACGGCGCGCTCGACGACGCCATCTCGAACTTCGAGCAGATGATCGAGGGCGGCTTCGAGCAGGCGCAGGGCAAGGGCTTCGACTTCTCCAAGAACGAGGACCTCCGCGTCGACCTCGCCGACACCCTCTTCCAGCGCGCCCGCCAGGAACGCGGCGACACCAGGAGAGAGAACCGACGCGAGTTCCTCCAGCGCGCGATCGATCACCTCGGCGTCGCCCTGGAACTCGATTCCGAGCTCGCCGCCGCCCACTACCTCCTCTATCAGATCTACACCGACATGGGCGAGACCCAGCTCGCGCAGGACCACCAGGCCCTGCACGAAAAATACAAAATCGATGACAACGCCCGGGACCGCGCCGTCGCCATCGCGCGGCAGAAGTACCCCGCCGCGAACAAGGCCGCCGAGGCCGTCGTGATCTACGACCTCCGGCGCCCCGGAGCCTTCGAGCTCGCCGGCCCCGACACCCCAGACACCGTCACCTCGACCGAGGGAGGCACGCCGTGAGCGACAAGACGCCCATCCCGAACCACCACTCGGAAGAGCTGATCAACATCGAGGAGCAGAACGACGACATCATCGGCGTCGCGTTCAAGTGGTCGCTCATCGTCATCGTCCTGCTCGGGGCGCTCGCCGGCGGGATCTACCTCGTCTTCGGGCGCACCGCGCCGGAGGCCGAGGTCGTCATCGAGAAGGACCCCGGCGGCATCGAGTCGCTCGTCGTCGAGACCGACGAGCGGCCCGGCGTCGTGTTCACCGACATCGCCGAGGACGCGGGCGTCGCCTTCGTCTCCCGCGACGGCGGGTCCGGCGAGAAGCTCCTGCCCGAGACCATGATCGGCGGCGCCGCCTTCCTCGACTACGACAACGACGGCGACCAGGACATCCTGCTCGTCTCCGGCACCGAGTGGCCGCACGACAACCCGCCCGCGGACCGCCCCTCCTCCGTCGCGCTGTACGCCAACGACGGGAACGGTGTTTTCACCGACGTCACCGCGCAGGCCGGCCTCGACACGCAGATCTACGGCATGGGCGTCGCCTGCGGGGACGTGGAGGGCGACGGCGACACCGACGTGTTCATCGCCGCCGTCGGCGCCAACCGCTTCTACCGCAACGACGGCGGGACCTTCACCGACGCCACCGCCAGCGCCAACCTCGCCGGAGGCGAGACCGCCTGGTCGTCCAGCGCCGGGTTCTTCGACATGGAGGGCGACGGCGACCTCGACCTCTTCGTCTGCAACTACATCAAGTGGAACCGCGAGATCGACATCGAGCTCAACTTCACGCTCAACGGCGTCGACCGCGCCTACGGCCCCCCCACCAACTACGAGGGCGCCCACTGCTCGCTGTTCGAGAACGACGGCGCCGGCGTCTTCACCGACGTCACCGCGCGCGCCGGCATCGAGGTCAACAACCCCGCCACCGGCGTCCCCATCGGCAAGGCCCTCGCCCTCGCGATCTACGACTTCGACGCCGACGGCGACCTCGACGTCGCCGTCGCCAACGACACCACCCAGAACTTCCTCTTCCGCAACAACGGCGACGGCTCCTTCGAGGAATCCGGCAGCGCCCAGGGCATGGCCTACGACTCCAACGGCAAGTCCACCGGCGCCATGGGCATCGACGTCGCCCGCTACCGCAACGACACCTCCGTCGCCGTCGGCATCGGCAACTTCGCCAACGAGATGACCTCGTTCTACGTCATGCAGAACGGCATCTTCACCGACGAAGCGATCGGCGAGGGCATCGGCTCGCCCACCCGCGCCCGCCTCTCCTTCGGCCTGTTCTTCTTCGACTACGACCTCGACGGACGCCTCGACCTCCTCCAGGCCAACGGCCACCTCGAGGACGAGATCACCCAGATCCAGCCCTCCCAGCACTACGAGCAGCCAGCCCAGCTCTTCTGGAACCGCGGGCCCGAGGCCCTCTCCGCCTACGCCGAGGTCCCGCCCGAAGAGATGGGCGACCTGGGCCTGCCCGTCGTCGGGCGCGGGGCCGCGTACGCCGATATCGACGCCGACGGCGACCTCGACGTGCTCATCACCGCCGTGAACCGACGCCCCCTGCTCCTCCGCAACGACCAGGCCACCGGTCACCGCTGGCTGCGGATCACGCTCGAGGACCCGACGAACGCCAACCACGGCGCCGTCGGCGCGACCGTCACCCTCCTCGCCGGCGGGACGATGCAGGAACGCACCGTCATGCCAACACGGAGCTACCTCTCTCAGGTCGAGCGGCCCGTGACGTTCGGCCTCGGCGAGCTCGACACCGTCGACGCCGTGATCGTCCGCTGGCCCGACGGCGAGGAGACGCGCCACGAGGGCCTCGCCGTCGACACGGCGCACACCATCACGCGCAGCAACTGACCGCTCACCCGAGCCCCATCGCCTCCGCGAACGGCGCGACGTGCGCCGCGTACTTCTCGTGACGCGCGATCGAGCCGGTGTACATCTTCTGGCGCACCTGCTCGTTGCTCGCGGTCATCGCCACGCGCCCCGACTCGTGGAACCGGAGGCACGCGTCCTCCCAGTCCAGCCCGATCGCGTCGATCAGCGCCCGCGACCGCGCCTCCTGCTCGCGGACCATCTCCTCGTACCGCACCTCGTGCGCCCTGATGCCGAGCGACGCCCAGTGCGTCATGAGGCGGCGGTACGCCCTGTAGTACACGCCGATCGTCGCCGGCGACGTCGACCACGCGTTCGTCGCGCCGAAGTTCTGGAAGTAGCACGACAACGCCGTGTCCAGCGGGTCGCGCACCGTGTGCACGATCGACGCCGCCGGCATCGACGACGCGATCAGGCCCAGGTGCCGGAAATTGCTCGGGAGCTTGTCCGTGATGCGCGCCGCGTCCTTCGCGAGCGACTTCAGCTCGCGCAGGTACTCGCGTCCGGCCCGCTCCATCGACCGCGCGCCGATCGCGCCGAGGCTCACGAGCGCGTCGCCCGGCTCGAACGCACGCTTCTGCAGATCCCGAACGATGCCGTTGAGCACCGTGAGCTCGCCCCCGCCGTGCGCCTTCGAGTGGCAATCGATGATCTGCTCGACGAGCGTCGTCCCCGAGCGTGGGAGCCCGACGATGAACACCGCCAGCTCGCTCTTGCCCGCGCGGGCGCGCACCGCGTCGAGCGACTCCGGCGTCCACGCCTCGATCAGCCGGTCCGTCTGCGCCTCGGTGCGCGCCGCGTCGAACGGCGCGGCGTTGAGCCCGTTCGCCTCCGCGTAGCTCTCGAACGCGCGGGCGTACTCGCCCAGCTTGTCCAGGATGTCGCCCCGGCGGTGCAGCAGGTTCACCCGCGAGAGCGCCGTGAGCGACGGCGCGTCCAGGTACCGGTCCGTCACCGCCAGCGCCTCGCCGCCCCGCCCGGCGCCGAGCAGCGCCCGCGATTCGAGCATCGCGATCTCGAAGGCTTCCCGCGTGCCCGCGTCGAGCGACGCGATCGCGGAGAGCGCCCGCACGTGCTCGCCAGCGCTGCAGAGCAAATCCAGCCGGCCCTGCACGATCGCCCGGTGGCCCGGGTGCTTCGCGAGCCCAGCCTCGATCGCCCGCTCCGCCTCTTCCCCGCGCCGCTCGAGCCGCAAGGCCAGCGCGTACTCCGCCACCGCCTCCGGGATCGAGCGGAGGCCCAGCGACCGGCCCAGCGTGCGGACGGCGGCCCCCGCTTTGCCCGTGCGCAGCTGGCAGACGCCGAGGAGGTACAGGAACTGCGCGTCGCCCGACCGCTGCTTCTCGGCTTTCGCGAGCACGGGCAGGGCCGCGGCGAACCGCCCGGCGTTCATCAGGCGTTCGACATCGTCGAGGGTGTGGCTCGGCGCGTTGGCGCTCATGGGCCCGACGATACCGCATGGCGTGGCGGGCGCGGGTCCGCGGGGAGCGGGGCGCACGAAAAAACCCCGGCCCAAAAGGACCGGGGCTTTGGATCTCTGAGATCTCTCGCCAATCAGCCTACGCGGAAGCGGAGGTGATCGGTGAAAGCCAGATTAGCGGCGGCGGCGAACCGCAGCGAGACCACCGAGGCCGAGAACCGCGGCAGCGCCGGGAGCCGGGATGAAGGTGATCGTGGAGCCGCTGTTGAACACACCGTCAGCACCGAAGTCGTCGAACTCGTCAAAGACGGAGACGGTGTAGGTGCCGGCGCCACCGGAAGCGGCGGCGGTGACGGAGACGGAGAAGGTGCCGGTGGAGGCGCCCCAACCGAAGGTGATGTCATCCGGGCCGTCCTCGGAGAGGCCGGTGTCGGAGCCGTCGGCGCCGAAGAAGAAGCCGCCGGGGCCGGTGATGTCGATGTTCACCTCTTCGCCCCACGACGGGGAGAAGGTGGTGACCGACAGGTTGAACTGGATGGCGGTGACGCCACCGGTGCTGACGGAGCCAGCAACCGTGGAGACGCCGTCGTACATGAGACCAGAAAGGTCAACGGTCTGGGCGGAAGCGGTCGCGGCAACGGCGAGACCAGCAACGGAAGCGATGGCGAGATTCTTCATGTGTTTCTCCTCACATCTCTCTAAAATCTAAACCAGGTACAGAAAACCCCTGACTTTGAACCCAATGCAACAGCGCACTGGACGTATCAGCAATGTGTGCCCCGCGGAAGACAAGGCAGGTATTCAGTTGTGGTAGGAGAAGGGTTGACGTGCTCTTCTACTACCTCACTCGTGATCGATCACGCGGCTCTCATTTCCCCTGGAGCCATGTATGCGAGATCCATCACCATCCAATGTACCCGTGCTCCCATGGATGTAAAGCCTCTTCTTCTCATTTTTGTGATTCCGTCGGAGTTTTCGTCAGAAGACACCCCGATCAACAAGCTTCCATTCTCGGACCCCTCAGGATCACAAGCCGAAGCCAATCAAGGCATAATGCGGCGATTCCATGGCACTGATCGCACCAATTATGGGCCTTCTCGCGGCCGGAATCGGGCTCCCGATTCTTCTGACCTTTTACTTCCTGAAACTCAGGAGACGCCCCGTTCGGGTCAGTTCCACCCTTCTGTGGGACCAGGCCGCCCGCGATCTCGAGGTCAACGCGCCCCTCCGGATGATCCGGCCGAGCCTGCTCCTCCTGCTCCATCTCCTCGCCCTCGCCCTCCTCTGCCTCGCCATCGCCCGCCCGACCCTCGACACGCCCCGAGACGCACCGGGCTCGATCGTGCTGCTCATCGACCGTTCCGCCTCCATGTCCGCCCGGGACGCGGGTGACGCCTCGGCCCCGATCACCCGCCTTGACTCATCCAAACAGATGGCCCGCGACCTCCTCGGGCGCCTCGACGACCGCGTCCAGGTGAGCGTCATCGCGTTCGCCGCGGAACCCTCCATCGTCTCGCCCATGAGCCCGGACCTCGCCCAGGCGATCCGGGCGATCGAGGCCGTCGAGCCGACCGACCAGCCGGGCGATCTGCACCGCGCCCTGCGCCTCGTCGAGGCCATGACGGCGGGGCAGGCATCGGAAACAGGCGAGCCGATCGACACGGCGCGCGTCGTCATCCTCTCCGACGGTGAGCCCGTCTCGCGCACCGACGACCCGCGGCCCTTCGCGCTCGATCCGGGAAGAATCGAGTTCCTCCCCGCCATCGAGCCCGGCGCGACCCCGCGGGCGAACATCGCCGTCGTCTCGGCGGACGCCGCCCGCGACGCGGACGACCTCGCCCTTGTCCGCCTCTTCGCCCGCGTCCTGGCCGTGAATCCCGCGTCCCGCGAGCTCACCCTGACCCTCCGGCTCAACGGCCGGCCCGTCGCCTCGCGCCCGCTCTCGCTCTCCGAATCAGCCGGGGACCCCGGCGTCTGGGAGGGCTCGATCACCTTCGAATTCAACGACGACGCCGAAGGCGGCCTCGCCGTCGTCTCCCACGCCGTCGACGACGCGCTCGAAAGCGACAACGCCTACGCCCTCCGCCTCAACCCGCCCCTCGGCCCGCGCGTGCTGCTCGTCCAGGCGGCGGCGCCGGAGAACGCGATCGACTATGTCCTCGCCGATGCGCTGGCCGTGCCGTCGCTCCGCGTCCAGACGCTCGAAACCATCACCATCACCCAGTACGAGCGTCGCCTGCCGCAGAACTCGCGCCCGGGCGAGCTCGTCCGCGTGCGGCTCGAATCGGGCGACGTGCCGGACCTGGTCATCTTCGACGCCTGCACGCCGAGCCGTCTGCCGGCGTGCCCGTCGGTCTCGTTCGGCGCACCGATCCCGCTCCCCGGCCTCAATCTCGCGCCGCCGGAGAACACGCCCACGCGCGTCGCCTTCTTCCGGCGCACGCACCCCCTCCTGCGCTACGCCGACCTGGGCGACCTGCGCATCGAGCGCCACCGCCGGCTCACCCTCCCCGAGCCCGGGTCCGCCGTCTCGCGCGTGCGGATCCTCGCCGAGAGCGCCGAGGGCCCGCTTATCGCCGAACTCGTCTCGCGCGGCGTGACGCGAGTCATCGTCGGTTTCGCACTCAGCGACGCTTCTTGGTGGCGCCGCCCGGGCTTCCCGCGGTTCATCAAAAACACGCTGGACACGCTCACCGAGACCGGCGTCGAGAACACCGCCGCCTCCGCCACCACGACGGACGCCGTCCCGCTCACGCCGGCGCAAGGGGCCGCGGTCGTGCGGATCTCCGGCCCCGTCGAGCGCACCGTTTCGGTCGGCGGCGACTCCGCCCCGCTCGGCGTCGTCCTCCCCAGAGCCGGCGTCTACGACGTCGACTCCGCCGATCCCGCGCAACTCCCGATCAACCTCGCTTCCCCCGAAGAAAGCCGCATCCGAACGGGCGACGCCCTCGATATCTCCAACACCCGCATCTCCGGCGGCGGCGCGTCGAGCATCGTGCCGCGGGAGATCTGGCACTGGTTCGTCCTCGCCGCGCTCCTCCTGCTCACCGGCGAATGGTTCTACTACTCTTGGAAGATGCGCACCTGATCGCGTAGCCTCACCCCATGCACACCCCCACCGCCGCCGCCGCTCTCCTCGCCCTGTGCGCCGCAGCCCACGCGCAGGACGCCCAACAGACCGCCGAGCAGAGCACCGAGCAAGCCGTCGAGCTCGAGGCGGAAGAATCGAAGTTCCGTCTCACGTTCTCGGCGGACGAGCTCATCGCGTTCGAGACCGATCTCGATGACACCGCCGGCGACGTCTCCTCCGCCAGCACCAGGCTCCGCCTGCAGCTCGACGGGGACGTCTCGGACGATTTTTCCACGAGCCTCGCGTTCACCGGCACGTTCGTGGACTACGAGTTCTCCGGCGTGACCGACCCCTTCCTCGCGTCGCCCGAAGCCATCGACGACGCGTACGAGCTCGGCGTCCGCCTCATCGGGCGTCACACCTTCGACGAAACCTGGTCCGCCGTCGGCGGCGGCTTCACCCGCGCCGGCTTCGCCGACAACGCCGACATCGACGACGCGTTCACCTACGGCGGCTTCATCGCGGCCGGCTACCGCTCCTCGGACGTCTTCTCGATCGACTTCGGCGTCCTCGTCTCCACACGCCTCGAGGACGACCTCTTCGTCATCCCCTACGTCGGGATCCGATGGCAGATCGACGAGACGCTCACCCTCTCGTCCAACGGCCTGGGCGGACGGCTGGACGCGAAACTTGACGATTCGTGGACCGTGTATATCCACGGGCGCTACGAGTCCCACGAGTACCGCCTCGACGACGACTTCGCCCCCGCGCCGGGCGGCGTGATCCGCGACGATTCCTACCCCGTGGGCGTGGGCGTCCGCTTCGCGCCGAGCCGGGATTTCTCGATCACCCTCGAGGGCGGCATCATCTTCGGGCGCGAATTCGAGTTCTTCGACGACAGCGAGAACGACCTTCGCACAATCGAAACAGATTCCGGCGCGTATCTTGGCATCCGGCTCGCCTTCAGCTTCTAGTCTGGTGCGGTGTCCACGCCGCAGCGATCCAACGCCCGACTCGACCGCCGCTCGTTCCTGACCGGTGCCGCCTCCCTCGCGGCGCTCGCGAGCGTGCCCGCGCCGGCCCGCGCCCGCGCAACGCCCCGCCCGACGAAGCCCGCGAAGAACCTCATCTTCGCCGTCGCCGACGGCTGCGGCCCGGGCGCGATCACGGTCGGCGAGCACTATTCCCAGCTCCGCGACGGCCGGTCGCTCAACTGGACCGGCCTCTTCAACGACCCAGACGCCACCACCTCCATCGTGTCGACCGAGTGCGCCGACGGCTACGTCACCGACTCGGCCGCGTCCGCGAGCGCCTGGGCGATCGGCGAGACGTGCAACTACCGCGCCGTGAGCTGGACGCCCGACCACCGCGCCCCGCGCCCGCTCTTCCTCCGCGCGAGAGACGCCGGCAAGGCCATCGGCATGATCTCGAACACCTACCTCTGGGACGCCACACCCGTCGCCTGGGTCGCCAACGGGCCGGACCGCAAGACAGCTCGGTACGAGCTGGCCGAGCAGCTCGTCGAGTCCGGCTGCGACGTCGCGCTCGGCGGCGGGCAGGAGACCTTTAAGCCCGACATCCTCGCGCTCGACCCGTCGATGCGTGTCGTCCGCACGCGCGACGAGCTCGGGCGCTTCGCGCGCACGCCCGACCGGCTCCTCGGCCTCTTCGCGCGGGAGAATTTCCCCTACCGCTTCGAGTACGACGGCGACACGCCCGAGCTCGCGGGCATGCTCGACGTCGCGCTGGGCCGGCTCCGCAGCGCCTCGCCCGACGGCTTCACGCTCCTCATCGAGGGCGCCAAGGTCGACCACGCGGCGCACGCCAACGACGGCGCCTCGCTCTGCAACGAGCTCGCCCACTTCGACGAGACCCTCGGCACCCTCATCGACTTCGCGAAGCGGGACGGCGAGACTCTCCTCGTTGTCACCACCGACCACGCCAACGCCAACCCGGCCCTCACCGAGTACGCCGGTGGCGGCGCAAAGCTCTTCCGCAATATCCTCAAGCCGACGCACTCCTTCGAATGGCTCATCGGGCAAGCCAATCTGGAAATGGGCGTCCGCCGACGCGCCGACGTGCTCTTCGAGAGCTTCCGGCAGAGCACCGGCTACCCGCTCACCAACGACGACTTCGCCCAGATCGAGCGGTTCTTCGCGGACCAGTCGATCGACGGCTACGGGACCAACAGCAAGCTCCATTGCCTGATGGGCGCCATCTGCGCCAACCACACAGGCCTCGCCTTCCTCTCCCCCAACCACACCTCCGACCCCGTCACCGCCACCGCGCTGGGCCCGGGCCACGAGCTGTTCGATCCGTGGATGCACATCTCGGAGATCCACCACAAGCTCGTCGCGGCGCTCGACCTCCCCCCCCTCGCCTGAGCGCATCCGCACGCCCGGCTATGATCCGCGTGCATGAACGAGAACGCACCCAAGCCCAGCGCCGCCTCCCCAGAGCAGACCCGCGAGCTCATCGCGCAGTTCCAGAAGGACTACGCCGCGGCGCGTGACGAGATCGCGAAAGTCGTCGTGGGCCACGGCAACATCATTGACGGCGTCCTCACCTGCCTCTTCACGGGCGGCAACGCCCTGCTCGAGGGCGTCCCGGGCCTCGGCAAGACCCTGCTCATCCGAACGCTCGCCGAGGCGCTCGACCTGGACTTCGGACGCGTGCAGTTCACGCCGGACCTCATGCCCGCGGACATCACCGGCACGGAGATCGTCCGCGAGACCGAGGGCGGCGGTCGCGAGTTCGTCTTCGAGAAAGGCCCGGTCTTCACGCAGATCCTGCTGGGCGACGAGATCAACCGCGCCACGCCCAAGACCCAGTCCGCGCTGCTCGAAGCGATGCAGGAGAAGCGCGTCACCGCCGCCGGCCACACGCACACGCTCCCCGAGCCCTTCTTCGTGATGGCCACCCAGAACCCGCTCGAGCAGGAGGGCGTCTACCCCCTCCCCGAGGCCCAACTCGACCGCTTCATGCTCAAGCTGGTCGTCGGCTACTCGAGCCGCACCGAGCTCGCCGAGATCCTCAAGAGGACCACCACCGGGGCGAAGCAGGCGGTGAACAAGGTCCTCGACGCGAAGACCATCCTCGAGCACCAGAAGCTCGTCCAGCGCGTCGCTATCGCGGACCACGTCCAGGACTACGCCGTCCGCCTCGTCCTCGCGACGCACCCCGGCGGCGAGTTCGCCCCGCCGAACGTGACCAGCTTCGTCCGCGTCGGCGCCTCGCCCCGCGCCGCGCAGGCGCTCGTGCTGGGCGGCAAGTGCCGCGCCCTCGTCGCCGGACGCCCGAGCGTCGCCATCGAGGACATCAAGTCCATCGCCCTGCCCGCCCTGCGCCACCGCATCGCGCTCAACTTCGAGGGCCAGGCCGAGGGCATGACGACCGACGACATCGTCCGCAACATCGCGCAGACTTTGCCGGTCGACGCGCCGATGCCCGCGTCCTGAGCCACAGATCTGTGGACCGCGCCGCTCGGACTCAACGGGTGAAGAAGAAGTCCCGCGAATGACGCTTGCGGACCGCCCCGCGCGCGTTAGACTTTCGCCCGGAACTTGCTTTGTCTTCGTGAGGGTCTGACAAGCTCAAAAAAACTCGCACGCCGTACCCGACCTCCCGAAAGGGCCGCGGGGGTATAGCACGCGCCCCCCAGAAATCCCCCACCATTTCGGTAGCACACGCAGAGGAAACACCCGCGCCCAGGCGGCGCGCCACGCACGCATCGTTTGTTGAGTCCACCGTGTCTCTCGCCATTCTCAACGAAAGGAAACACCATGCGTACACCATCGATCAGAACCGCGCACCGCTGCACCGGAGTCCTCGCGTCGCTCGCCCTCGCGGCCGGCACCGCCGTGCTCCTCGCGCCGACACCGGCGCAGGCGCGCCCCATCGGCGGGCCGCTCTGCGGGCCGACGTACCAGTGGTCCTGCAGCGGGCCCGGCGGCCCCAAGATCCTTTTCATCGGGACGGTGTGCGACCGCGCCGCCTTCGAGCGCCGCACGGGCTACACCTGCGTGCCCTTCTGATGTTGTTCCCCGGGGGCCGGGGGAGGGGAAACGCCGTTTCTTGTCCCTTTTTTCACCACATTTCTGACGGAGTGATCCCATGAAGAAGAGCATGAACAAGGTTGCTACCCGCGCTTCGATCGGTGTCGCCGCGCTCGCGCTCGCCGCGGGCGCCACGGTCCTCGCCACCCCCTCCCCCGCCGAAGCCCGCATCGGCCCCTTCTTCCCCTGCATCTGCCTGCACGTCTACGCCCCCGTGACGTGCGACGGCGGCGTCGTGTACTCCAATCAGTGCTTCGCCAACTGCGCCGGCGCCACCGGCTGCGTCCCGGGCATCCTGTACTGATTCGTTCCTGATCTCGAGCCGGCGCGCCAAACGGCGTGCCGGTTCATTCATGCTTTCATTCATCCACGGGATCGGAGCAAACATCATGAGTCACGCATCGTCCAAGTCCACACCCTGGCTGCTCGTCGCGCTTCTCGCCCTTTCCGCCCTCACACTCGGGCTCGCGTTCCAGAACCGCAAGCTTCAGGGGCAGGTCCGAGACCTGGGCATGCTCGCCCAGGCCGCCCAGAGCCGCGGCTACTTCACCGGCGCGAACCTCCCGAGCTTCACCCTCGTCACGCACGACGGCCTCCCCCTCCGCGGCGGCAGCGACGCCACCGAGACCGAGACCCTCGTCCTCATCGGCTCGCGCTCCTGCTCGTACTGCGACGACGCCCGCGTCGAGTGGGAATTCATCGCCATGGACTGGGCCGATCGCGGGCTCAACATCGTCGGCATCGAGCTCGACATCACCCGGGAAGACCTCGACCCCGACGCCGCGACCTACCCGCTGCACGTCCCCGGCGGCGACGCCCAGCCCTTCGTCGCCAACCTCCCGGGCGTCCCCGCGTCCCTCTTCCTCGATCGGGAAGGCCGCGTCATCCGCGCTTTCTACGGCGACCAGGCCGGCCTGCGCGAGACGATCGAGTCGTACTTCAGCAAGCAATCCGTCGCGATGCAGAGCAGCGAGTCACTCCCCGCCGAGGCCAGCGCGCCGGTCAACTGAGCCCGGCGGGCCGTTCAGCCGGCGCCGCCCGCCTCGTCCGCGGGAGGCGTTCCGGGGGATCCGGGGGATCCGTACAGCCGTCGCCCGAGGCGGAGCGAGACGCCGACCAGCGCGATGAGCACCGGCACCTCGACGAGCGGCCCGACCACCGTCGCGAACGCCACGCCCGAGCCGAGCCCGAACACCGCGATCGACACCGCGATCGCCAGCTCGAAGTTGTTCCCCGACGCGGTAAACGCGAGCGTCGCCGCCCGCTCGTACTCCGCGCCCACGCGCTTCGCCATGAAGAAGCTCACGAGGAACATCACCACGAAGTAGATCGTGAGCGGGACCGCGATCCGCACGAGGTCGAGCGGCAGGCTCACGATCGCGTCGCCCTTCAGGCTGAACATCACCACGATCGTCAGCAGCAGCGCCACGAGCGTGATCGGCGCGATCCGCGGGATGAACACCCCCGAGTACCACGCCTCGCCCTTGATCGGGCGCAGCACCGCACGCGTCAGGATCCCCGCCGCGAAGGGCACCCCCAGGTAGATCATCACGCTCTTGAAGACCTCGCCGATCGAGATGTCCACGACCGCGCCCTCCAGCCCGAGGAGCGGGGGCAGGAACGTGATGAAGAACCACGCGTACGCCCCGAAAAACAGCACCTGGAAGACGCTGTTGAACGCCACGAGCCCCGCGGCGTACTCGCTGCTCCCACGCGCGAGGTCGTTCCAGACCAGCACCATCGCGATGCACCGCGCGAGCCCGACCAGGATGAGCCCGGTCATGTACTCGGGCTGATCGCGCAGGAACACCACCGCGAGGGCGAACATCAGCGCCGGGCCGACGACCCAGTTCTGCACGAGCGAGAGCGCGAGGATCTTCACGTCGCGGAAGACCTTCGGCAGCTCCTCGTACCGGACCTTGGCGAGCGGCGGGTACATCATCAGGATCAACCCGACCGCGATCGGGATGTTCGTCGTGCCGACGGACACCGCGTCCATCGACTCGGCGAGCCCGGGCACGAGCCGCCCCAGGAACACACCGCACGCCATCGCGAGGAAGATCCACAGCGTGAGGAAGCGGTCGAGCAGGCCCAGTCTCTTCGGCGGCTCCGACAAGCAGGCCGGAGCGGCGCACGCGTTCGCGGTCGCGGTGTTCATGGTGTTTCCTTGTTCACGACGGCGCGCCCGACGAGACCAGCACGTCCGGGAGCGTCTCGACGAACGCGCGGATCTCGTCCCGCACGCGACGGTAGTGCCCGAGCGCGTCCTCCTCCGTCGACGCGCCCTCGGCGAGCTTCGGCGGATCTTCAAACCCCCGGTGCACCACCCGCGCCCGCCCCGGGAACACCGGGCACGTCTCGTGCGCGTGCCCGCACACGGTGACCACGAGATCGAGCGTCCCCGGCTCACACGCCTCCACCGCTTTGCTCGCGTGATCCGAGATGTCCACCCCCGCCTCCGCCATCACGCGCACCGCGTGCGGGTTCAGCCCCTGCGGCGCCGTCCCCGCGCTGCACGAGTCGATCGCCTTGCCGTGCAGGTGACGCGCCCACCCCTCCGCCATCTGGCTCCGGCACGAGTTGCCCGTGCACAGGAACAGCACCCGCGGCCGCGCACCGCTCATGATTCTGGATCCCCGCTGTTCGTCGCGCTCGCGTACATTTGCATGATAATGCAAGTATTGCGTGCCCGCGCCGTGCCGTCAACGGCCCGAGTGTTCAGATTGCGTGTGATCGGCCGCTCAGGCCGCTCGCGCTCGCTTCTTCGCGTACGGGGACACGACGATCTTCGGCGTCGCCACCCTCCGCGGGGCCTTCCCGGGCGTCACGATGAGCAGGCTCACCCACTGCCCGAAGCCGTTGAGCTTCACGCCGCTGGCCGCGAAATCCGCGAGGCGCGAATGGCCGTCGATGACGTACTGGAACTCGTAGTCCCCCGGTTCGAGCTCGAGCTCGAGCTCCCACCAGCCATCGCCGATGTGGCGCAGGTCGATCGCGCCCTCGTCCCAGCCGGTGAAGCAGCCCGAGAGCCGCACGGAGTGCGCCGCCGGACGATGGATCCTGAAACGCCGTCCAACGCCGTGCGTGGTGCTGACCATGGGGGCGAACCTTTCTCTCTCTGGCGGGTCCAAGCGAGTGTCATAGGGGCCCGCCCGACCTGATAGGCTGCGGTTCCACCCACCCCATCGGCCGAAAATCGCCCGTGCTCAAGACCTACCGCACAATCCGCACATTCGTTCCGATCTCACTCCTCGCCGCCCTGCTGGCCTGCGCCTCGACCGGCGCCCCGGCGGCCCGCGAGTCCGCGTCCGAGCCGCCCGCGGGCGCGATCGGCGCCGCCATCGATCCCACCCGCGCCGAGGCGATCCCGGACCGGATCTACGCCATCGAGGGCGTCCCGCTCGTCATCCCGGTCGGGTCCCCGGGCTCGATCCCGTCCCCCGTACGCACCGCGGACGGACGCGAGCTGTCCACGCGCCTCTTCCTCGTCACCCGCGAGCCGCTCACCCTCGACCCCCTGAGCTGGCTCCGCCCCGCCGGAGGGTGGGACGCGACCGAGATCGTCCCGGGCGAGCCCCTCCCGGAGCGCAGCGGCCTCTGTATGCTGCTCCTCGACCTCCCCGAGGGCTACGCCAACCGGCCGCTGTACGCCGGCGAGCGCCAACTCCCGGTCCTCTGGCTGCCCGCCCCACCCGTGACGACCGAATCGCGTTTCCTCCCCCGGCTCAACGCGAGCCCCAGCGCCTGGCGCGAGCTGGGGGAGATCCTCACCCCCCTCCGCAACGACCCCTCGCAGCGCTGGCGCGTCCGGCTGCTCACCGACCGCGTCCGCCCGGACCGCCTCTTCGGCGTCGGCGGCGACGCGTTCAGCGAGAAACCCATCGAGAACGACCTCCTCGAGGCCCTCGCCGTCCAGACCGAGCTGCGCTACCGCGTCGCCATCGCGCGTATTCAGCTGGCGGACGCCAGAGCCGCCGCCCAGCTCATCGGGATTCTCACCACCGTCGTCGCCATGCCCGACGGCCAGCTCCTGCCCGCCTGGTCGGACATCACCCCGCGACTCAGCACCATCGTCGACACCGCGATCAACACCGCCCGCTCCCCCGCTCGCGCCGCCGAGGCCATGACCGCCTTCGCGGAGTCCCTCTCGCCCGTCCGGGGCTGGGTGATCGACGACGCCTCCACGACTCGCGACGGTCGCCCGCAAGCCACGATGGGCGTCGCGAACCTCTCGATCGACCCCGTCCGCGTCAGCGCCGGGGCGACAAACCAGGCCTTCACCCGCACCGCGGACATCCCGCCGCACAGCGCCGAGACCGTGCGCGCGCCGGTCGTGATCGACCCGCCCCGAACACCGACGGACCCGCCCCGCATCCGGCCGATCGACCTCCGCATCGAGACCCCCCGCGAGCGCCACCCGCTGCTCACGCCCGGGCTCGATTTCGACCCGCCCGGGATCAGTCTCGCCCCGGCCCTGCTCCCCTGGACGCGGTCCGCCTGGCTCGCTCAGAGGCCGGTCGCCGCGCCCGAGGACCGGCAGACCGCCGCGCTGATCCAGCAGTCGCCCTCCACCGGCGCCTGGGAGCTGTACATCGAGTGCAACACCCCCGCGAACGCGTTGGAGAACCCGCCCGCGAACGACGTCGTCCGGGTCTGGCTGGGTCCGTTCGGGCGCGCCGAGGGCTACCTCGTCTGCGGGCCCGGGGCGAGCGGGCAGCTCTCCGGGGCGACGCCGCCGGAGGTCCGGTTCCACGAGTGGGGCTGGGCGAGCGTCGTCCCCATCCCCCCGCGCGTGATCGGGGCGGACGGCACGCTGCACGTCGCCGTGGAGCGCATCGACGAGCAGGGCTACCGATCGACTTGGCCCCGCCCCGCGCTGCCGGACCAGCCCGAACCCGGGCGTGCCACGCTCACGCTCACGCCCTGGAGCGACGCGCTCACCGGCGGGGAGTGATCCGGCTCAGGCCGCTTCCTCTTCGTCCTCGACCGAATCGATCGCGACGCCGTTGGACGACCCCGCGCCGTTGGGCAGGTAGAGGATGTGCCCGTCCTCGTCGCGCTCGATCAGATCGAGCGATTCGAGCGCGATGAGCGCCGCGTGCTGCTCCGCCTGCTTCTTCGACGGCGCCCAGCACGCCTCGAAGCGCTCACCGGCGAGCTCCACGCACACCGCGAACGCCTTGGCGTGGTCCGGCCCCTTCTCGTCGATGAGCACGTACGCCGGCGATTCGCCCAGCTCGCGCTGCGCGTGCTGCTGCAGCACGCTCTTGAAGTTCTGCTGGTGACCGGACTGCGCCGCCTGATCGATGTGCGGCGCCAGCAGCGGGAGCAGGAACTCGCGCGTCTTGTCCAGGCCCGCCTCCAGATACAGCGCCCCGATGACCGACTCCAGCACCGCCGCCGCGAGCGACGACGGGAGCGACGAGCGCGTCTTCATCCCCTTCCCGAGCAGCAGCAATTCGTCCAGCTCGAGCTGCTTCGCGATTTTGGCGCACATCCGACGCGACACCGCGGCCGACTTGATCTTCGTCAGGTCGCCCTCGAGCAGGTCGCCGAATGTCTCGTAGAGGTACTCGCACACGAGCATGCCGAGCACGGAATCGCCGAGGAACTCGAGCCGCTCGTTGGAGATGAGGCGGCTGTCCGCGATCGAGGCGTGCGTCAGCGCGACCTCGATGAGCCGCTTGTCCTCGAACGAGTGGCCGAGGATCTCCTCGACACGGTCGAGCGATGATTGTTCGATGCCCACGCGATGCACCTCGTGGGGCCCGATCGAGCCGGACCCCGGGACCATCCGCGTCGCACGGAGCGGCTCATCGCCGCCACACACCGCCGACACGGCTCGGCCGGACGCGTTTCGCATGGGCGAAGCTGCCCGGCCCGTGGTCGCTTCCGCGCGTCGTGCACGCGCGGGCGGGGGGCCGATCCAGCTTGGCACAGGCGCGAACGCCCGACACACCAGACAACTTCGTACGAATTCAAACTAATGCACACATCGGCGCGAGGCCACACGGACTTCCACGCCGGGACGCATCGGGGGCAAAAAAACCCGTGCCGGGCCCCCTCGCACCCGAACACACCACAAACACAAGCTGTGTCCCCTCGACACACCCGCACGGTTCTGCTATGGTTCGCGGCTCGTCAGATTTCACGAACCAACCCTGGAGCCGGACGGACGAAGCCTCCGACCGCTGCCATCAAGCGAGTAGAACGCCATGGAAAGCCGTCGCAAGAGCAGAATCAAGCGCAAGCGCTCGATCGGATTCCGCGCCCGCATGCGCACCAAGAACGGCCGCAAGCTCATCAACCGTAAGCGTCGCATGGGCCGCCTCGTCAACGTCGCGGACAAATAAACCCTGTCGATCAGCCGCGTGAGTCTCGAAAGCGCCGGGCACGCCCCGCGCCATCGGGTATCATCGCGCGCACTGTATTGACACTCACCATCCGATTGAACAAGGAAGCTCACGGATGAAGATCCACGAGTACCAGGCGCGCGACGTCCTCTCGAGCGCGGGCATCCCCGTCCCCCCCGGCCACGTCGTCGAGTCCGTTGAGCAGGCCGGCAAGGTCTACAAGCAGACGCTCGCCGAGGCCGACATGAAGGACGGCGGCCTCGCCGTCGTCAAGGCGCAGGTCTACGCCGGCGGACGCGGGAAGGCGGGCTTCGTCAAGCTCGTCAAATCCGCGGACGAGGCGACCGACGCCGCCCGCTTCATGCTCTCGAACAAAATGGTGAGCGCGCAGACCGGGCCCGAGGGCCTCGAGGTCAAGAAGCTCCTCATCGCCGCGGGCGTGGACATCGAGAAGGAGTACTACCTCGCGATCACCACCGACCGCGCCACGCGCCGCAACACGCTCATCGCGAGCGCGGAGGGCGGCGTCGAGATCGAGCAGGTCGCGCACGACAACCCCGACGCGATCATCAAGGAGCCCATCCACCCGCTCCTGGGCCTCATGCCCCACCAGGCCCGCCGCATCGCCTTCCGCCTCGGCTTCAAGGGCAAGCAGGTCGGTCAGGCCGTCAAGATCATGCTCGGGCTCGCGAAGCTCTACGAGCAGAAAGACTGTTCCCTCGCCGAGATCAACCCCCTGATTGTCACCCCCGCCACGAGCGACCATCCCGACGGCCAGGTCCTCGCCATCGACGCCAAGTTCAACTTCGACGACAACGCGATGTTCCGCCAGAAGGACATCGCCGCCATGGCCGACCCGACCGAGGAAAACCCCAACGAGCTCCGCGCCGAGCGCTTCGGCCTCAGCTACATCCAGCTCGACGGCAACATCG
>CAJNJA010003325.1:0-18159 GCA_905231915.1 Symbiodinium necroappetens | reverse complement strand
GGGTTTAGGGTGTAGGGCTTATCGGGTTTGGGAAGCAGGGGATGCTTTGGCCCTGCAAAGCAAACCCAGGCAACGATTAGGCTGAACACTTGAAGGGAAAAGTTGGAAGCCTAAGGTTCAGGATTCCTGATTTAGGGATTTAGGGTTTAGACTTTCGCAACTCGGGCAATGCAGGCGAGGTTGGTCCATCTTTGACAAGATACACAACATGCTGCGACAAACCTGTAGTGAAACTCACGGCTTTCATTGTCACCAGAAATGCAGAATCAGTGTGATATAAACTAAGGTATAAATTACGATTATCAGCTCGTTGGTCCCTCCCGGGTGCAGCAGGATACGAGTGAAGTTAGTACCTCACAGGGTTACTTGAAACACATGACAATTGTGGGGATAAGGAGAAACCAGGCATCTACTCTTGAGCCCCCTGCATCTGACAAAGCAGAGTAGGTCGGGTAGGTCATAAACTGTCGTACGTAAGCTTTGGGAAACTTGAACCCATCACGCACTCTCACACACACACACACTTGATTGACCCCCGATTGGCCGAAACCAAACATGCGTTAGTTTGTATCCCTAGAATCATCGTAGCCTAGACATCTTGCACTGGTGGGGTTCTGGGCTTAGCCCGTGGCCACATATCAAAAAAATGCAGGTACACACTCAAGCGTCCTTGAGTGCTTCCACCGCAGTTCTTAGCTTCGTTGGCANNGAACTGTGGCGCCGTGCCCCCTGCGTTTTTCTTTTCTGAAACATGCATCGGTCATGGCCCTGAGCTTCAGGGATTTACACACACAGCTGCCCCGAATCGGGGCAACACGTAATTGGTCGAACACTTGTTGCTGTGACGGTGTGTGCATCCTTCAGCTGCGGACAAAATATGCCCTAAGCCTAAACTCTACTGAAAGTCAGGACTAAAGAAGCAGGCCCCATAAATCCTCAGTGGACTCCGATTGCAGGACTTTGAGCTTTAGGGCCCTTAGAGCAACGCATTCGGTATGCTCGTACAACTTCGGAGATTCGAGTCTTTCGGAGCTCGGCGTGGCAGAAACTATCCCGACCGTTTTTGGGGGATAAACTCCTAGTTAAGCCCTGCACGCCCTAAATTAGAACCCCTGAGCAATGCAGCCCCACACCCTAAACCCTCAAGCCCTGAACCCTCAAGCATCGCCTCGGAGCCCCAATCCCGAAAACTGGGAGCTCGGAGAAGCGGGCCTGAGATTAGATGGCAAGCCTGCCACGCCAGGAAGATCCAGCCTGTTTCTACAGTAGTAGCAATAGTACTAGTGGGCGTCGTCGTCTCGTCGTCGTAGCAGTAGTAGTACTAAGGCGGTGGCGGTAGTCACGTGCTGGTGTTGTTGTTGTTGTTGCTGTGGTTGTTGCTCATGCTGCCATTGCTAGTGCCACGTTGTCATTGTCATTGATCACGCTGCTGTTATTCTTGCTGTTGCTGCTGCTACTGCTGATGCTATTGCTAGCATGCACAGCTTCCCCAGCATCCGACGTGGTATGAACGGAAACGTCGAACAACATTGAAGAAGGGTGCTTCGGTGGTCGAACAGTCAGAAAGCAAAATGTTGCCGAAGAAGCCACGGCCTTCGTCGAAACAACAAAGGTGTCAATGCTCTTCGTGCCACAGACAAAGGGGACAAGGCTTTTGCACTCTGCACGCACGACAATGACAGGTTAGCAATAGGATGTTGGGCAGCTGAACTCTCTACAGCTTTGCATCTTTAAATGCCCCGGGGGACCGCACAACAATCGCTGCCAGGGAAAGACTACCTGACTTGATATAAGAGCCCTACACCTCAAGTGCGAGCGTCAGCGCTCAGGCTCGCAAGAAAGCCGGTGCGACAGTGCATGCATGCTCACATGGAGGCGAACACCGTATCGTGCTGTTATTTTCCGTTGAAATCCGTAGTGTCCAACAAAGTCTTGGCATTAGGTCGTTGACGGTCGTAGTTCTACGTTATGGTATGGCTGCCTGCCTGCCCATCTCTATGTATGCTCCGGGATGTAGACTTCATTGTCGGTTGCATCGCGGTTGCGGTGGGGGCGACTTCAGGTTTGTCCGGTACAGCTGGCAGGCAGTCTCCTTCTAACGGTTTAGGGTTTGCCTCCCACCTTGCTAGGACAAGCTCGCATTGCAGGGAGGGTTTAGGGTTAGGGTTTAGGGTTTAGGGTGATTCTATCAGCGGTAAATCTGGAAACCCTGAGCATCACAGCCACACCATCGGCCAGCATTACAACCTGCACTGCAGGCTCCGAAACAGAAATCCGGATCACCGCTTTGCCACAAGTAAATGAACAAATAAAAGAAAAATATAATTAAGAAAAAATATACATATATATATATATGTGTGTGTGTACACAAACGTTTGAAAGTTTAAAGCTCCAGTCGTCCGTAAACTCTGAGAATGAGGGGTTAGGGACAGTAGCCTGCGGACCCTAGTCTGGCATGCAGATACTCGTCCCCTACCGCACTCAAGCTTTAAAGCCCCATCTCTGCCTGCAATAGAAGCATCGCTGAAACGGATTCTGGAATTTCGGATGATCTGAGATGTTATTATGTTACGGACCTTGGCTTTAGGGATATTAATTTTCACCGAAACCCTAAACCCTGAAGCTTAAACACCCATCTGATGCTGCAGCAGAGGGCCAGGCAAAGCCTCGACCTTCTGGTAGGGTGACATGGCCTGCTGAGACAGTGGTTTAGGGTTTAGGGATTTACGCTCTCACAACAGGAATTAATAGGGTTTAAAGTTTAGGGTGCAGGGTTTAGCGTTGCGATGTTGCAAGGAAGTGCGGAAAAAAGCTGTAATCAACACGAAAAGCTGCTCCTCCTGCTAGCGCTTCAACTGCCGCCGCCGCTCCTGTTGATGCTCCTATGAATATTTTCACTAATGACTACTACTACGACGGCGACTACGACGACGACCATTACTGCGGCTACTACTACTCCTCCTCCTCCTCCTCCTCCTCCTCCTCCTGCTGCTGCTGCTGCTGCTGCTGCTGCTATTGAAACTAACCACGAATTTTACTGCCACTGCTTCCAACCCTACCGACAATAGCATCGCCACCACCGCCGCCATCTCGCACATCGTGCTGGCCCTACAGCGACCGCAGCTCCAAACGGCGTCACTATCGGAAATGCCATCACCTGCCGTCACCATCTGGACCATCAGCACTCCGATCATCATCTAATGAGTAAGATGTAGCTGGGCCTCGCCTCTGCTACTATGGTCATGAGCGGCTAAGGACACCACCGGAACCATCTCGGATCGGTTCTCAAGCCTATGACAGGAAAGCTATTGAAAACAGCAAGGGCCGTGCTATAGGAGGCTGCTCGAGTCCATAATCTAGACTCTCTATGTAATTCTACTCTCGGCCACATGCTGACAGGAGCGCCGTGGCCTTCTCCACATGTTTGATGCCAAACATGACTAGACTCTCACGACTCTCCGAACAAAGTCTGTTGCATGCAAACCACATCAGGATTTAGTTCTGGGGTTTATGGATTGGGCTTGTAGGTTCAGGGCTTGGGGTTGTAGCGTTTAGGTTTTAGGGCTTACAGGGCTTAGGGCTTGGGGGCATATGTAGCATTTACTGCTTCAGGTTCTGCTCGAACCTTGACGTTCCTTCTCCCTTCCCTGGGCCTCGTTCTTCAGAATCGGAAGCACGGTCTCGACAAACTTGATACCTGTGCCGTTCTCGATAAGATTTATAAGGTTTGGGCTAATCGTATAGGTACCTGTTCCGGTCCGTATATTCAAAGGACTTATCTGCATATTCAATCCTAAGACCTAAGACCCCCAACCCCTATACCGCGAAGCATGTCTCGAAGCGGACGAGCTCAGGGACGCGGAGAATTGCTCAAATCCAACAAACAATAAGCAAAAGCGTTAAAGGTCTACTACTACTACTACTACTACTACTACTACTTCTACTTCTACTTCTACTTCTACTTCTACTTCTACTTCGACTTCTACTTCTACTACTACTAGCCACCCCCCCTCCTACCAACCACCTGGAGCCTCAATCCACCACCATCATCGACCATCATCGACCATCATCATCCTTCATCATTCTTTATCATGCATCATCATCATCACCATCATCAACCATCATCATATAAAAGGGTCCGCCATCACGAAAGTACTGTAAATACCGAGTAAAACGGCTCTTGTGGAGATATTGTTCGGAGTGTCTGTGTACCAATGTCGTCATCATCCCCCCCCCCCACCCCCCCAACCCGAAGCCGAATTTATCAAAGTCGTGGAGTGGATTTTGAGGCAAGAAGAAGTGGTATGAGAGGACGAGCGTACCGTAAATACCGAGTAAAACGAACGTGCTCTTAAGAGGGTTAAGCAGAGGTGGTTGGTAGGCGGGGGGGGGGCGCCTACTAGTACTACTCCTGCTACTGCTACTGCTACTGCGACTGCGACGGCTACTGCTACTGCTAGGGCACTACTTATTTACAACAAAGCTCTGACTGCAGCTACTGGGCGGAAAGACAGGACCCTGAGCGGGATCCGCACAGCTAAGACATGTCCAAATCCGTATCACATCTCGAGGGTCTGAGCTATTTTCAGCCTAGCTCCAAACCGCCTGCTCCAAAGCCCATAGGGCATTATCAGCGTAAGGTGTAGGAGTTTAGGGTTCCGCGGATTAGGGCTGAAGTTCTCCCAAACCCCTTACTTGCGAGCTCGGCCCCCGAATCCTCCACTTAACGCCTGGCAAAAAGAAGTATAGCTGGCGGAATACACCAGATACCACTGAGTGTTCTACGGGTCTGGGGCCTAGGATCTAGGGTTGCTGAGCATTGTAGAGGTTTACTATTTACAGTAACCTAGCACAAACACATTTTTCCGACAGAGCACTACTCAAGCATAACGCATTTAAATCTACGTGCATAAACTGCTCCTATAAACACCAAACCCGAAAACTTACCCCTACACCCCTAAACCCCAAACCCTAAAGCCTAAACCCGAGCCCGAAAGCCTACACCCTCAACCCTAAAACCCTAAACCCCAAAACCGCAACACCTGAAAACCCCACCAATACGACCCCAATCAGCAGCGGAAGTCCGCGAAGCTTAAGGCCCGAAGACATCTCCAAAGCCTGGGCAAAACAACCCGAAAGCCCAAGCCCCTAATGATTAGGGTTTAGGGTTTAGGGTGTATGGTGTAGGGTTTACGGTTTAGGGTTTGGGGTAATAGTAATAGTAACAATAACCGTATAGTAGTAATAGGAACAATAACAGCGCTCGGCCGCTATGTAAACGCGCACGGCCCATGTACGGCAACGTACGCGTTACGTGGCCTGCGTGGCACGAAAGGCACATCAGCTCACGGGGGAACATGGTTTTCTATTCGTTTTTTGTCCATAGTTCTACGTCTTTCGATTTCAGATGCAACGGCAGAATTTCTGACCTGCGTTTCGCATGGCGTGGGACAAAACCCATGTCTGCACGCGGAAGTCTCGAAGATGGTTTCTTCGGCGTTTGCTTTTTTTCCAGCGGGAACCCCATTTTTTTCAAGAGAAAATTTGCTTGTTGCTGTGGGAAAGTAAGTGGTGGAGGCAAATTTTACACGCATGTGCTTTTTGTTTGCGTTGTGTCGTTTCGTGTGGCCGGCGTGGGACAAAAGCCGTATGTGTCGCAAGAGAAAAAAGCGCGCTTGGCAGAATGAAGATGACGAGCAAGAAAGTGACGGTGCAGAGGAAATAACAGACAAGGATGAAGAAGAGGAGGACTCGGAGTGGACGTTTTCGGGCATGGATGCTCCGGCAATGGGATTGGACGTTATAACTTTTCGGACATGGATGCTCTATAGGATGGGGGTCGGAGTGGACGTCGTCACGGTTGGGGCACGGATGCTCTGGCAATGGGATGGGGTCGGAGTACAGAAAATATTGATGTTTTCGGCACGGGGTCGGAATGACCTGGGCACGAACGCTCTGGTAAGTGAAGCCCAAGTACAGGAAACACTTTAAATACCGATGGTTTCGGCACTGACAGCAGCAAAATCACCGTAAACACCGAGGGTTTCGGCAAGTGAGAAAGCTGCGAATTTGGAGGTGCTGCGAACACCGACGGCACCGATATATTCGACACATGAAGCAGAGGACACACCGTACGTACCGATGGAATCGGCATGTGGGTTTTGCGCGTTTACATGGCATCCGAGCCAATGCCAGTAACGGCAATCGCAATCGTAATCGTAATGGCAATAGTACTCGTATTCGTAATAGTAGTAGTTATTAGCAATAGCCTAAACCGTAACCGGTAAGCCTCACTATAGTCACGCTTGTTGTAGTGCATAAAATGAACCTTACAGCACCCCTTGCCCCTAAACCCTGAACCCTAAACCCTAAACCCCTAAACCCTGAAAAGCCCCTAAACCAGTAAGAGTCCTGACGTCGTATGATGAAGCCCAACAGGCCTGGCAAGGCACAGTTGGTGAGGCTGGAGGCTGTAGAAGGGATCTATAAGGGCTCTGTTAAGGTTTCCTTTGAAGGGACCTATAAGGGTCCTGTTAAGCGCTCCTTTGAAGGGATCTATAAGTTTAGGGTTTAGGGTTGAGGGTTTAAACTGAGGGATAAGAGGGTTTAGGGCTTAGGGTTTAGAGTTTAAGGACTGTGAGCCTGGGGGTTTGGGCAGCTTATGGTATACTTGCAATAGGGGGCCCAAGCAATGATGTTGGTAGTAACTCAGGCTTCTATACCAAACCAAAAGCTTTAGACCCTAAGCCCTTATAGAAGTCTTAAACCTACCACAGCAACCCTTATGTAATCCCTTAACGGAACACTTTATACTACGGTGGATGATATAAATCCTGCATTACCCATAATAAGGAATATACCATAATTCCCATAGTTCAGCGTCCTTACGGAATTGCAGGATTTATATCATCAACCGTAGGGTTTCCCAGGGTCCATCTTGGACCTGCCATTGACATCCTGCCGAGCACGCGCGAAAGATTCCTGGAAAAGGATTTGGATTTAGGGTTTGGGGTAATAGGGTTTTGGGTTTTGGGTTTAGGGTTTACGGTTTAGAGTTTTGGGTTTAGGGTGAGCTTCGGAGGTTGCGATTTCAGGGTTCCATACGGTCTCTATGCGGGATGCCTGACAGGGGTCTCCATAAATGGTCTCTTGGGTTTGGGGGCTTTGGGAGTTCGGATCGGCTCCACTCCATGCTAAAGTTTTTGGGCTTTCGGTTTCGGGTGACTTGGAAGTTGGGCTCTAGATTTTTGTTACTTACGTTGCAGACATCCTAAACTCCACACCCGAGACCCTGAACCCGAAATGCAAACCCTAAGCCCACAACCGCCAGAATCCCTAAACCCTAAGCCCTAAACCCGAAACCTGTCGGGTCTTCTCCTTGGGAACCTGGTTACTCCACGCTTTCGGGCAAACTCCCAAAATCTCTCTGTACAGGCTTTAGGACTTAGGGTTTAGGGTTTACGGCTTCGAGTAAGACAAAAGACCAGAGCTCTGAGGTGCATCCAGGCACGGACCTCTGCGGGGAATCGAGTGCGCGACTCTCTGGACCCGTACACAGGTCTTGCCGCTTAGTAAAATACCGCTGTTCAAGGATTACACAAAAAAACACTACTTGTTGAGGCTGATGTATTGGTCCGCTGGTGGCGCCCTACAGAAGTCAGTCTGTCGTCTCTGGCTCTGACCGTGCCTGCCGTAATGTGGGTTTATATAATTACAACTACCCTACTTATAATCTCACTTCTACCTACCCATGAACTTCCAAGCAGAACTAACTTCACTCCACAAAACAACCTGCGAATGAATTGCATGCAGGTGTCCCGTGAGATTCGTCAGACAATGACGGCACTGCCTCGACTCGGGGGCAGCCAGGCTGTTGCGTTTAGCAGCTAGTCGCAAATGCCGTTTCCAAAAGGAACCCTAAACCCTAAATCCTAAACCCTAAATCGTAAGCCCTAAAAACCCTGTAAACCCTAAAGGTGGGCCAAAATCATTTCTTCAACCAGATGTCAGACGACTAAGCTGCTACCGAGGCAGCACGCCTACCTGGACTAGGGAGCGGCTGCAAGCCATACTTTACGGATGTGTATACGGTGTGCGCGCTGTGGGTGCACTTTTTCCTTTAGGAATAGGGGCGCACCAATTTATCGCGCTTGCGTCAGCATGTAGTCCCGACCCAGACACCCCAACTATTCTCAATTCTCAAATAAAGTTTAGGGTTCACCCCCCAAACCCTTCAAGGGGGGCTTTCTTGCTCGCTGCTTCCGCTCGCAGCTCTGCATAAAATGCGCGTTTCACAGCAAACCACAGCTGAGATGGATTAGTGCGGGATTGTGGGTCCTCGCGGCCTGTGCCGGTGCAAGCGTTTCCAACAAACAACCCGGCCCTCGCACCGTGTAAAGGTTGCTCGAAGTGTAATCACCTATCCTGGTAGAAAAAATAGTCGCCACCCAAAAAGCCACCCAAACCCTGCAGGTCGCCGATGGTCGCGTGCCCAGCATATGGAATTTGCCAACCAGCGCTGGTCACCCCTCAGGACCGGCCCCAGAATATTTGGTAGGTCGCCCCGCTCGGACCGGCCCAGGAGGGCGCGGGTCCCCGGAATCTGCCAGTCTGGGGCCCCAAACCCCCAAAAGGCTAGTCTTTTGACAATTTTTTCCTGAAAATTCGCCCGCTGGCGCGCCAGACCCATTCGGGTAGCCCCTAGACCCGCCAGGCCAGACCAAAAGCAAAGCGAGGGGATGCATCGGCCGGCGGCCTCAGTCGGCCTCGAGCGCCCATGCAAATGCTCAGCGGCACTCTCGGCAGTTTAGGGTTTAGGTTTAGGGCCCATATCAGGTTGAATCGTCGATTTAGTTCGTGCCGACTTGGGCGGGGCGCCTCTACATCCTTCACCTCCTCCCTCGTGCCGAAGCACTGAAAGCCCAAAAGCCCAAAAACCTCTGAGGCCTTCACATCATGTTAACATTAAAGTAATAACACATAAAAACAATAAACAATCACAATGGTAATAGCGCCAATAGACGCTCGGACAGTGTTTTTATTATTAGGGTGTATTTTGTCTCGATTGTCTTTTGGCACAAAAGTAATTTAGTGAGACTAGTAATTAACACAAAGACAGACAATGAGACAGAAAGAAGGGATCATGCGGCCGCTCCGCACACGCAGGCTCAGAGAGGGCCTGTGTGCTCACACACGCACACACACACACACAAACTCTCTCACTCACAGTCAAAGTCAGACTCAGACTCAAATTCACAAACACACCCACACTTTTGCTTAATAAGTAAACACCGACGATGTAGATTTACGAAAGTGTGAGGCAGGCTTCGGACAGTCACAAACAGACCGAGCTGCAGACAGGCCGTCGCAGCTGAACAAAAAGACAGACAGCTGGCAACCAGGGAGGCTCACCCTAAACCCTCAACCTTTAACCCTAACCCCCTCCCTAATTCAGAATAGGCTTTAAAGGGCAGGGATGATTTCGGGAGGATTGGGCCCAATGTGTTTTTATTGTTAGGGGGTGTTTAATATAAAAGGCAGAAGTGATTAATAACAACAACAATACGATCAAAAATAGCATAGATTGTCATAGCAACAGAAATAGTAGTAGTAATAATAATAATAGTGAACGAGACTTACCACTGCCTTGTGGTAGTTCTAAGTCAGCTCATAGGCAGGGCAGCTCTGGCTGCGCATTGCTCCTATGCTGGTGCAGTCTGTAGAGCTGCCACACTTCACGAGGGCTTAGGGTTTCGGTTTCAGGGTTCAGGGTTCAGGGTTCAGGGTTCAGGGTTCAGGGTTCAGGGTTTAGGGTTTAGGGTTTAGGGTTTAGGATCGGAGAGTTGCTCGATCGCCCTACACACACGCCAGGTGCCCAAAAATTAAGACCAAGCTGCTGTAGTATAGCTCTGTTGCGCATGGTGAAGGAGCTCTTCCTTGTCTGATTTGACATATTGGGTTTAGGGTTTAGGGTTTAGGGTTTATGGTGTAGGGTTTAGGATTTAGGGTTTTGGGTTTTGGGTTTAGGGTTTCGGAAGGGGGGGGGCTTTATTATCAGAGCGAGGTTTTGGAGTAGATAGTACAACTATGCAAGGGAACCCTAAGGCCCTAAGGAATAGTATTGGTAATTATTTAGGCATCTATAGGTGAAAGGGAACCCTCAGGAATAGTATTGGTAATTATTTGGGCATCTATAGGGTCTATAGGTGCTAGTGAGCCTGTGAAGTGGCTCTAATTGGGTTCGAACCAAGGGCATAGGGATAACCTTGAACGACCAAACCCTATACCTTCACTTTCAAAGGTAACACTGTGCCTAAGCCCGAGCATCTGAAATGCTGCGAAATCAGATAGTAAGAATACTCGTGGCTTCACTAGCGGTGCAAGTACACTGAGAGTAGTCGTGATTTGCATGGACTTCACCGTCGTTGTGACGCAGTTGCAACTGCAGTTGGGGTCAACTGCCGTTTTAGTTGCAGTTATCCAAACAAGTTGGCGCTGTAGTTGTGGAGAAAGCTGCGTTGCAGGTGCAGTTGCTAGTGCAGTTGTTGGTCGCGGTTGCGCTTGCGGTTGCGGTTGTGGTTGTGGTGGTGGTTGTTGTTGTTGTTGTTGTCTTTGTTGTTGCTGCTGCTGCTGCTGCTGTTGCTTTTACATGCTTTTTGCAGTACCTGTTCCAGCAGCTGTTGCGTCGTTGGTGGTAGTTGCCGTGGTGGAGGCGGTGGCTTTGGGAGGGGCAGCACCGCTGGCTGCGGCGGTGGGGTTTAGGGTTTAAGGGCTTTGGGCTTAGGGTTTACTAGCACCTAAACTGTACACACCCAATTCGGGCCACCCTTTTTTGGAAGTCAAGGCGTTCCAGTGCACTGGCCTTCCGCAGCAAATAGACCAATGTGCAAAACTCAGATTGCTCACCCCGAACCCCTTTAACGCTAAACCCTAAACCCCTAAACCCCGAAAATCCATAAGGCTTAATTAGATCCTTCGATTCAGATCCCAAACCCCCGGGCCATCAGAGCGAAGGTGCCACCTGCTGCAGCATGTCGTCTGCCTCCAACAGGAACCCCTGATCGCGAGCGCCTCTAGTTCGCAAGTTCGAGGTGCTTGACCACGTTAGCGGTTTGTGAGTACTGGTTGAAAGATCGGTTCGCGAGGAAAAGTTTCTGGCAACTGCAGGGAGGGTGGTAACGGAGTTGCACTAGGCCTCACAGCTTTTTCGGGTGTTCAAGTCCGTAAAAGCCAGAATAGGGCTTGGCGGTATCTCATACGATTATACTAGGAACCCTGTGCGGGACAGTACTGGTAGCTATTTAAATTATTCGGGCTTCTGCATTCGCAGAATGAGGATCATACATGACCGCGTGGGGGGGGGGGGGGAGCCTGCCTCTGGAGCTGTTCTGACGGTCAGTGAAGGGCTTAGTTATGGGTTTGCAGGCTGCGTTTGGGAGGTATACCAAGGTTCTTCATGGCTGGTTTTCGGTAGAGTCATCAGGATCCTACTGGCTGCAGGCCATGCGAGTAAGTCGTTGAACCTACGTTTGCCACGCTTCTCAAGCAGCGCCCTAATAATGGAACCCTAAGGAATAATTTTATGAATCATAACCAAAGGGCTTCTAGATTAGCCTCTAGAGTTTAGCAGCTTAGGGTTTGGCATTGTCCACCTGACCTCTGCTCACTGCCCAAAATACCTGGAAAACTGAAGGCTCAGGACTTAGGGTTTAGTAGGGTTTAGGCGTTTAGGGGTTTCGGGGTTTACATTATATGTCCAGCTAGAGCTTTTAGTATTAGTATTATTATTACTTTTATTATTATTATTTTTATTTTTATTATTATTTGGTTTTGACTAGTTATTACTGTTTACTGTTGTTATAACTGTTGTTATCACTTTTAAACCGGACCAGAAACCCTATAAGCAGAACACCCTTGACAAAACAAAAAAAGCCTTCACTCAACTCCCTGTACGCCAAAACTGTGAAGTCTGAACCTGACTCCCGAACATCCGAGCATCGCCCGCGAACCCAGAATCCACTCGAAGGGATGTTTTCGCTAGCGCACCCGCAAAAGCCGAATCCAAACGAGCCACAAGTCCACTCAAGCCACTGAACCAAAATCTGCATGGCCTCAGGCTAATTCGCGGTCCCTAAACCTGAAACCCTAAACCCTGAACCCTAAAACCCCAAGAGCGCCAAGGGTCGAATGCGCAGCTTGTCGTGAATGATCGCCAGCAACTCAGAGGCACGAAGCCTTTGCAGTAGAAGTCGCTGCCTGGAATTCCACAGTATCAGAGCCCTGGGGCTCCAGTTACCTAAATAGTAGGTTACTGGGGTACATAATATATGGTTAGTAACCCACTATTTAGGTAGCTGGAGGTCTGGGGAGAGTGTTGGAGTGTAGGTTGTGGGAGTGTAGGATAATGGATATGGGGTTTGGGGTCTCGGGGTGTAGGGTTCAGGGTTTAGGGTGTAGGGGTTTAGGGATTATGGACCGATGCAAAAAGGGTTTGGGGGCATATTAAAGTTCGGTTCATGTACCCAGAGTTTTGGACTTTTTCATGACCCCACCGTCTTGAGGCTTCTCTGACTGTTCATGAGATGCAGCATATGTATACATGAAGAAATGGAAAGCCAGAACCGTTAACCATAGAATTAAAACTATGGGCCACGACCGATAAACAATCAAGCAATATTGTAATTTCATTGAATCTGATATGAACGGTACAGGAGTCTATGATGCGCAGTATATTCTTCATATTCCACCTATATTGTTAGAATATGTTTACTACTTAAATGATGGATGATTACGGGAATGTAGTATGCATTTGACAATTTTCTTGGTATTAAAATACAACCTGGTTAGTATATTGACAGTATCTGTTTGGATATTCGTTTGGTATTTAAATACATGAAATCTAACCAAAAACCGTCATGTTTTTTGCAGGACTTGTGTGGTTACGGATTTGAGGTTTAGGGTTTCGGGTTTGAAATTGAGGATGTAGGGTTGAGGACAACAACCTCAAGAAGATTATGAACAAGAATGACAAGGACAACGGCAACGGCAGCAACAACAACGAGAACCAGAACAAGAAGAAGAACAGTAATAATAAGAACAAGAACAAGAACAAGGACAGGAAGAACAACAGCAAGAACAGTAACAACAACGACGACAACTACAACAACAGTGCGGACAAGGACACCATGGTCACCAATGGAACAAAAGCAAGGAAGGGTTTGAGGGTTGTGTCTGCAAGCATGATCCCACGCCTCTTGTTCAGCTTGACCGGCGGCGTTGTGTGCGGCAGGTGGCAGTATCCGCAGAAGGCACCGTTCCTGAGTCAGCGGTTTCAGTCCCAAGCAGTCCAATGAGACGACTGAAATCCCGAATCAAAGCCCTGTAGGTACGGCTTTGGATTGATGAAGGAATGTTGGTTTAGGTTCAGGATGACATGTACAGTCACGGGAGTAGTGATTAGCGACTGTGCGATTGTCATGCTTCGCATGCTGCTCTTTATCATCCTGACTTCGATTGCGGCTGTGCGGACAGAACCCTCATCGATCCGCTTGCGTCAACCCATGTTTGCCGCTGTCAGCATTCCCTCGACTACTGGGATTATGTTGGGTATCTTGTGGTCGAGGTAATCGTGGCGCTGGAAGCTACTAGCTCCCAAGCTCCGTAGTTGGTCTCCGGAGATCACTTCACAGAATGACATTGTAGACTGCGTGATCCATATATATTTCTCTTCTATATATACACACACATGTATGTATGTATATATATATATACACACATAGATATTTATGCATGTATGCATGTACGTAGGTACATATGTATGTAGGTATGCACATCTAAACAACTTTACAAGACTATACCCAAATACAATAAACATAACATCATACAATATAAGCAGTTTAGTCTAACCCATCTAAGCTAAGCTAATCCAAGCTAATGTAATGTACTAGACTAGAGTGGGTAGAGCAGAATTTAACAAAAAAGACTAGAGTAGAGTAGAATAGAATGGAATCAAACAGAATGGAACAGAATAGAATAGAGTAAAAAAGATTAGAACACGTAGAGTAGAGTAGAATAGAGTAGAAAGGAATATGATAGAGTAGCTCTTCATGCCAGGACACTGGCAAGGACCAGATCCGAAGTAGATGCAAGCACGCTGGCAGAGTTCCTGTCTTCACGGCCAGATGCAGCTTAGGGCTCTTAAGGCCCTTAGGGCTTAGGATTTAGGGTTTAGGGCTTGGGGTGCTTGGAGTTCTTTGGGCTCTTTAGCATGCGGCATAAAGATCGGCTTGAGGGCCTGGGCCTTGGCATGACCCTCGTCACTAAACCTACAGTCCGAAAGTTTAGGGTTCAGAGTTCGACGACATATGAGTTCTCATGGTACGTCCATATCCGGGTCCTTGCTTCGTGCACTGCGGCTGGAGAGCGCCAGGGCTTTGGAGGCACTCCATTCAATTTCTAAGCTTTCGGGTTCAAGGTTCAAGGCTTTAGGGTTTAGGGTTTAGGGTTTAGGCTTTAGGGTTTAGGTTTTAGTTGAGGGCTCTATATTTTGGGCGTTTTTCGGGATTTCAAGCCCTAAAGCCTGAGGAGGCCCCTCCCCCCATCAAAGAAAGGACTTCCCCCACTTTGCAAGCTCCCAAACCAAGACTCTGAACCCCCAGAGGGGGCAGATTTTTCACAATGCTAAGAAACACTTTCTTATAGCATTTGCACAATACAGGGACTGTAAGGAGATACTATCGCGGTGGCCCAGGAGCCTCTGAACCATACGGCTACCCCTTTTTGTTCCTACCATTCGGTTTTTAAAAAATGACCTCTTTAGGCTTCCTTCTTAATGATTTCCGTAGATGAGCCCTAAAGGGCGGTAGGTTGCTCATCGTCTTTCCATTAGGGGCTCCTAGTGCAGACATTCCGGCGCGAAAAGACGCCGAAACCCTAAACCCGAAAGGGAGACCTTGGTGGGCAGCTGTCAAAATCATGGCCCCTCTGGAGAACCCTACAGAGTTCTACTCTGAATCACTAGGGTTTAGGGTTTAGGGGCTGAGGGGTTTAAGGTTTAAGTTTTTAAGGGGTTTGGGGTTTAGGGCCCTAAACCCTAAACCCTAAACCCCTAAACCCCTAAACCCTAAATCCCTAAACCTCACAGTCTGGAAACACAAAAAAACGACGCCCCCAGGTTTTGACAACCGCATACAACGAATTGCAGCCGAGAGGGCCGGGTGGCCGAGACTGCCTCGCCAGCAGGTAGGGCTTGAGGCTTTTAGGGTTTAGGGTTTAGGGTTTTAGGGTTTAGGGTTTAGGGTTTTAGGGTTTAGGGTTTAGGGTTTAGGGTTTTTTTTTTTGTAAGGGCCCTTTTCCGCAAAAGGGCTTTAGGCTTTTAGGGGTGTAGGGCTTTAGGGAGAAAGGGTAGGGCTTCAGGCTTTGAGGGGTTTGGGCTTTTAGGGTGTTGGGCGTTTAGGCTTTGAGGGTTCTTAGGGGTTTAGGGTTTAGGGTTTAGGCTTTTAGGGTTTAGGCTTTTAGGGTTTAGGCTTTTAGGGGTTTAGGGGTTCAGGGCTTTAGGGGTTCAGGGGTTTAGGGGTTTGGGCTTTAGGCTTTTAGGGCTTTAGGCTTTTAGGGTTTTGGGGTTTTAGGGTTTAGGGTTTAGGCTTTTAGGGCTTTAGGCTTTTAGGGTTTTGGTTTTGGGTTTAGGCTTTTAGGGTTTTGGGGTTTAGGCTTTTAGGGTTTAGGGTTTAGGCTTCAGGGTTTAGGGTTCAGGGTTTCAGGTTGAGGGTTTAGGCTTTTGGGGTTTAGGGTTTAGGGTTTCAGGTTGAGGGTTTAGGGTTTCAGGTTGAGGGTTTAGGGCTTCAGGTTGAGGGTTTAGGGTTTAAGGTTGAGGGTTTAGGGTTTAAGGTTTAGGGTTTTGGGTTCCGGGTTTCAGGTTTAGTCAGGAAGGTTTGGGGCTTGGGGTTGAGAGCTCAAGGTTTGGGTGTTGGGGCTTTGGATTTACTTTTGAGGGCTAAGGAAAGCAAAGGCCTTAACCCTAAACCTTAAGCCTTAGGTATAAAACACAGGAGTTGACGATTAGAGGCTTCAAGTTGTAAGGGTCAGGGTTCAGCGATTTGGCTCATTGTTCATGGGGTGTACTTGAAGGTTCATGGGTAGTTGCGCGTGGGGTTATAACTCGCCTAGCCATGATTATAACCCATATTACGGGACTTATATCTCCACTTACAACTACCCTAAACCCTAAATCTTAAACCCAAAACCCAATACCTGATAGAACCTACCCATGAACCTCCAAGTGGGGTCTGGGACTGCGGCTGTAGAGTAGTTCAGGGCGTCGGACTGGGGCACTCAGCCGGGGGCTGAGGGCTTTAGGGTTTAGGGCTATAGGGTTTAGGGTTTTAGGGTTTAGGGTTTTAGGGTTTAGGGCTTTAAGGATTTAGGGCTTTAAGGGTTTAGGGCTTAGGGCTATTGCCTACAAGATCAGACACACTTGCACCCACAACCCTAAATAAAAACCCCAAAGCCTACAAACCCTAGACCCGAAAACCTGGACCCTAAGCATAAACCCACAACCCTAAACCCGAAAACTCCCAAACCTAAAACACCCAAGGATCAGCTGTGGATGAGGGCTTCGGGTGGGGCTCGGGGTCTTCCAAAAAGGATCTCTTTGAGTGGTTCTCTAAATTAGGTTCTCTTTCTTGGCCCCCAAGATAATACGGCACCCAAAAAAAAAAGACCCTAAAAAGGGACCGTACTTTAGAGAACCATCCATTTCGAAGTCATGGCTTAGGGCTTCGGATTTAGAATTGAGGGCTCGGCGCGGGGATGCTGTAAGCGTCGGCGCTTACGGCAAACCGAACAAAACTAGACGCCAGAAGCCCCAAGTCGGAGAACCTTTACACCAAAACTCTACTCTAAACCCTAAACCCTAAACCCTAAACCCCTAATTTTCCCCTAAACCCTAAACCCTAAACACATCCCAAGCTCAGAAAAACACGTCTGATGCCTCATCTAACTAGCTTCTGTGCGGCTCTGCGACTCCAGGGTCGAAAAACCCATAGGGTTTAGGGGTTTAGGCACTAAGGGTTTAGGGTTTAGGGTTTAAGGGTTTAGGGTTTAGGGGTTTTGGGTTTACGGTTTAGGGTTTTAGGGTTTAGGGGTTTAGGTTTAGGGTTTAGGGTTCAGGGGTTTAGGGGTTTAGCATCCGTCCTGGTGTGGGCAAGACTGTGTTGTCCGCCGCTGGCATCTCCTCAGAACTGCCGCCGTTACTTTGGGGTGTACTGGGTTCTGGTTCAGGGGTTTAGGTTAAGTTATCATAGTAAAGAAACCATATTATTTGCTATAGATCCCTATTATGGTAACTTGGGTTCAATCCCTCACAAGGACCCAGCATAGGTTCTAAGGGGGCAGAATGTCCTTAATACTTAGGATAGGGCTTGGGATATGTTGTACTACAGTGGGAATAAGGAGCCCCAAGATAGCGTTGGTCATTTTTCAGGCCCCTATAAGTAACTCCAGAGGGAGATGTTGCTACAGAGCTCGTGTCTTCCTCACAGCTCTCATCTAACTCCTAGGGGTCCTGGGGTTTCGAACTTGGGATATAAGGTTGGGAACTCAGATTCCGAATTCGGCCCCGTGTTGCGGCTGTAGAACGCGGAGCCGAAGGGAGGAGCTTCGGAGTTGAGAGGGCAAGGGCAGGTGGCTAGCGTGCGACACAGGAGTCCTCGACATGGATTGTCGAAGAAGCTGCTTCCCCTTGACAGGTGACACTTGATAACCCTTTTATGCCCTTTCATGTTGGGCATGTCTTTCCTAGCTAGCCGAAATTCCGCGAAGCGCAGCTCTTGCCACATACATGCAGATACTGCTGCCCAGTCGCAGGAGGCAGCAATCGCAGCTCCTTCCGGGAATGAGCGGCGAACTTGCTAGGCAGGGCGATTCAAAGGGTTGTACCCGACTTTGAGTTGCTTCAGAACTCTGAATCAGACTCTGAATTCCGAAACCTAGATATGGTGAAAGCATTCCGACAGACTTCGAGCCATGTGTTGCAGCTGACATCCTAAACCCTTTCGGGTGTTGTAAACTCGGGTGTCGTAACTTGCGACTTCATGTTTAGAACCAGCATGGGGAAACTCGGACATGCTGAAATAAATGAGCCCTCTAAACCCTACACCCTAA
>CAJNJA010003303.1:0-18160 GCA_905231915.1 Symbiodinium necroappetens | reverse complement strand
TTCTTGCAGTTTTCGAACACGGGGGGGCTGTAGGGTTTAGGGCTCTAGGGTTTATGGCTCTAGAGTTCAGGGCTCTAGGGTTTAGGGCTCTAGGGTTTAGGGCTCTAGGGTTTAGGGCTCTAGGGTTTAAGCCTCTAGGGTTTAGGCTCGAGGCCTCTATTGGTAGAGAAGCGTTAGTAGCGTTTAGGGCGCTAGGGTTCTCTAGGGTTTAAGGCTCCAGGGTTTAGGGCTCTAGGGTTTAGGGCTTGAGGGTTTAGGGCCAGCTGTAATGTAAAAAAAGAAACGTGTATTTTCCGATGTTATGGGATTCTAAGGGTGGGTGGGTGTTATGTCGGAGCCGTGAATGTAACTTGTCATTAAAATTGCTCGAGCCGGGAGCTGCTGAACCCTAAACCCTAAACCCAGTCTCAAGTCCCTTGCCCACAGGCTACCCAGGCTGCGAAGTTTAGCGCCTGCAAGACTCGAACGCAAAGCTCAACCTCTTAGTTTGAGCCAAAGAGTATCGTAAGGCTCTGACGACTCATGCTCAAGAGAGCCCAAACCCCTAAACTTTAAGCCTTAACAGCCCCAAGCCTCATGCCCTAAGCCCAAACCCGAAACCCTAGCCCTGAAACCCCGAAGCCCAAAGCCCCCAAGCCTAGACCCCAAAGCCTAAACCCGAAATAAACCCTAAACCCTAAACCAAAGCCCCAAACCCGAAACCCTGAACCCGAACTCCTAACTCCTAAACCCTAAACCCTGAAACCATAATAAGCAACCCTAAAAAGGTAGGTCTTTTCGGTTGCAGGTAGGCCCTAGACCCCAAACCCGAAACCCTGAACCCGAACTCCTGACTCCTAAACCCTAAACCCTGAACCCTAAACCCTGAACGGCCCTAGGCCCTAGACCCCAAACCCGAAACAATGGAAAGCCTACGAGGATCCCGTCGATAATACCTCCATCACGCGCTTCTGGCGCTGGGAGCGATTGAAGACCTGGAAGGCCTCACTTGGCTCTTTTGAAGGGTTTAGGGTTTAGGGCTTCGGGTTTAGGGCTTGTAGAGTTTAGGGCTTAGGGTTTAGGGTTTAGGGCGTCTGGGTTTAGGGTTTAGGGTTTAGGGTTCAGTGTTTAGGGTAGAGGGCTCTTCAAAGGGTGCTACGGTTGATGATATAAATCCTGCATTACCCATATGCAGGAATATACCATGATTCCCATAGTTTAGGGTCCTTGAGGTAATGCAAGATTCATATCATCAACAGTATGAAGGGTGTCGTAAGGGTTTATGGGTTTAGGGGTCTAGACAAGTAGAACGGCCGTTTGTGTGGCTTCATTATAGACTATGACCATGCCAAGGAATGCTGAGGATTACGGTATTCTGACGACTCAGGCTTCCATAGTATATTATGTAAACGGGGGGGGGGGTGGTTCTCTAGAATCAAGGTCCCTCATCTGTCCCTACTATGAAGCACACACAAACCCTACTGCTGAGTGTACAAGCTCTCAACGGATGTAAGATTTCAGAGACAGGTAGATTCACGGAAACCCTAAACCCTAAATTCCAGGACTTACTAGTGAGCCTCAACCAACATGGTATTCCCAGATGCGGTAGGGAAAAGAGGTGCTTAAACAAAAATCCAGAGTCCTGAGAAACCCTAAACCCTAAACCCTGAACCCTAAACCCCTGAGAACGTCGGGTTGGGGGCTGAAACCCTAAACCCGACGACTGGGTACAACGAAACAGAGGGCGCCAGAGCCCGGCGTAGAGCAGGTCTGGAGCTTCCCCGGAGACCAAAAAAAAGGGGGTCTGCATACTCAAATCGGTGATGGCGTTCCTTACGGTTTCTTGTATATTTTGATAGTAGACTATGCGCCCAAACCCAATTTCGATTATTCAGGTCCCCATAGTAAACTTGTTGGAGTTCGACGACGGCTGCATGCGAAGCATCATGTCGATTTCCGTGGATGTGCATCTGCTGAGTGGAAAGCGTGCCTCTGTGGAAGTGGAAGCAGATGCATCTGTTGAGTCATTGAAGCAACGTGCCCAGAGTGCCCTGGGCGTGTGTAGAGGGCGGCTGTTGAATTCTTCTGGAGAAGTGCTGGGCGGAGCACAAACTATCACAGAAGCGAATTTGACGAGTGGAGACGAGCTCACCCTGCATGTGAACCAAGTCCAGCTTAAAGCCGCCAATGGCCCTGCCTACTCTGCGTTCGCCGCTCTCTTGGGTGATGGTTCTGTGGTCTGCTGGGGAAATGCCGACATCGGTGGCGACAGCAGTGCGGTCCAGGAGCAGCTGAAGAACGTGCAGCAAATCCAAGCTTCTGATGGTGCTTTTGCTGCAATCTTGGGCGATGGATCCGTGGTCACCTGGGGTCATGCCGGCTGGGGTGGCGACAGCAGTGCGGTACAGGAGCAGCTGCGAGAAGTGCAGCAAATCCAAGATTCGTATGGTGCATTTGCTGCAATCCTTGGCGATGGATCTGTCGTCACCTGGGGCAATGCCACCTTGGGTGGCGACAGCAGTGCGGTACAGGAGCAGCTGCGAGATGTGCATCAGATCCAAGCTTCGTATGGTGCATTTGCTGCAATCCTGGGTGATGGATCTGTGGTCACCTGGGGCAATGCCACCTTTGGTGGCGACAGCAGTGCGGCACAGGAACAGCTGCGAGGTGTGCAGCAGATCCAAGCTTCCGATGGTGCATTTGCTGCAATCCTTGGTGATGGGTCTGTCGTCGCCTGGGGGACACCCAATTTCGGTGGCGACAGCAGTGCTGTTCAGGATCAGCTGCGTGATGTGCAGCAGCTCCAAGCTTCCCTGAAGGCATTTGCTGCAATCCCGGGCGATGCATCTGTCGTCACCTGGGGTGATGCCACCTTTGGTGGCGACAGCAGTGCGGTACAGGAGCAGCTGCGAGATGTGCAGCAGATCCAAGCTTCTGATCGTGCATTTGCTGCAATCCTGGGTGATGGATCTGTGGTCACCTGGGGCAATGCCACCTTTGGTGGCGACAGCAGTGCGGTACAGGAGCAGTTGCGAGATGTGCATCAGATCCAAGCTTCGTATGCTGCATTTGCTGCAATCCTGGGTGATGGATCTGTGGTCACCTGGGGTGATGCCGACTCTGGTGGCGACAGCAGTTTGGTACAGGATCAGCTGCGTGATGTGCAGCAGATCCAAGCTTCTCACGAGGCACTTGCTGCAATCCTGGGTGATGGATCTGTGGTCACCTGGGGTCGTCGCGGCTCTGGTGGCGACAGCAGTGCGGTACAGGAGCAGCTGCGAGATGTGCGTCAGATCCAAGCTTCGTATGGTGCATTTGCTGCAACTCGGAGTGATGGATCTGTCGTCACCTGGGGTTCTGCAATCTTGTACGATGGATCTATCGTCACCTGATGACAGCACGACGGTGCAGGATCAGCTGCATGATGTGTAGCAGACGTTTCCTGCAAACAGGGAGAAGCAGCTTGCGATACCCTGGTTTCATGGTTTCCTGTAGGTTCACTAGGTCCCCAGTAGTAATTACCCTTTTGCAAAGGGTGTGCTATGAACAAACAGAATAATTGGAACCGGGTACCTTGCTTATTGAGTGGATATGATATATATATATATATACACACACATACATACATACATACATACATACATACATACATACCTATATATATATATAGATGTATATTTATGTCATATATATATTTATGTATATATATATATATGTCCTTAAGAAGGTAGGCTACTTGGGGTTAAGGTTGGGTAGCGGCTTAAAGGTTTCCGACTCATGGTTTCAGGTTGGAGAGTATCATGGCTACCCGGAGCTGCAGGCAAATGCGACGACCTCGGGGAAGAAGGGTGCGACGCAGATCCAGGACAAGGGTTCAGGAGTTCAGGATTTTTTCGCATCTTCATGGTCTGGACAAGCTACTAAAAGCCTAAACCCTTCTCAGTTTGTGTTCAAGGAACTACTGTTGATGATCTAAATCCTGCGTGACCCACAAAAAGGAATATACCATAATTCCCCTGGTTTAGGGTCCTTAAGGTCATGCAGGATAACCCTAAACCCTAAACCCTAAACCCTAAACCCTAAATCCCCTAAACCCTAAACCCTAAACCCTAAATCCCCTGAACCCTAAACCCTAAACCCTAAACCCTAAACCCTAAGCCCTACCGTCAGCCGTATGATTAGCATTGTTAGGGTTCGCAGGCAGGGGGCTTCGGGTTTCGGGGGTCGGGGTCGGGGTCTAGTCTCGCTGGTTCTTAAGGGTTTAGGGTGCTTTAGGGATTTTTTTAATTAGGGTTTAGGGATCTTAGGGTTTTAAGATTTTTAGGCTTTAGGGATTTTGGGGGGAATGGATCCCTATTATAGTCCCTTAAGGTCCCCTATAGTAGTCCCAAAAACCCATTCCCCCATTTTTACTAAGAACCAATCAGCAGTGCGCAGGGCCTGGGGAGTTTCGGTGCAGCAGAGTCACTTCCTGGCTCGGCGGCTGCCATTCTCTGTCTGCCACGTTGAGGGTTTAGGGCTTAGGGTTTAGGGTTTAGGGTGGGTGTTTTTAAGCCCGGTGCGAACAAGCTGTAGGAGGTCATAGATTGTAATATAGGAACCTGATTAAGAAACCCTGGGTCTTGATTAGGGCTCTTAATATGAAACCTTATATATCAGGGTTTCTTAATCAGAGTTCCTACATTAGCCTCCGGGGTGGGGAGAGGGTTTTTTCAGAGACTGGAGTTTAGCATTAAGTTCCCAGAGTCCTAGGTAGTATCAGGGAGACCCCGTAAAGGGGACCCTTCTGAACCCTGCCCTACTTATGGCTCTTATAGAAACGGACCTTACTCAGAGGAACTACCCCCTAATCCTAACTCCCACAGAGTCTAAACCCTAAACCCTAAATCCTAAAACCCTAAAACCCTTAACCCTAAACCCTAAACCCTAATCCACTAAGGTCTTGGGCCCCTTACCCACACAAGCCACGTTGAGGCTTGCGCAAGTCGGTCATACGGTTGATGATAGAAATCCTGCCTGGCTCATACTAAGGAATATACCATAATGCCCATAAGTTAGGTTCCTTAAGAAGGTAATGCAGGATTTGTATCATCAACAGTAATTTAGCTGATGTAGCTTGTAGCTAGGATAGCCCAGTTAGAACCCCAGCTATAACCTGTTGACTAAGGTCCCCGATCCTGTCTGCAGCCTTCAAGCCGTAGATCCCGCACCCTAAACCCTAAACCCTAAAACCCTAAACCCCTAAACCCTAAGCCCTAAAGCCCTACAGCCCCAAGCCCTCCAGGATGTGTCCGTCACCTGCGCCAAGCTCTTCGGAGATCACCCGCGCGCAGAGATCTACCAGAGGCCTCTTTAGGGTTTAGGGTTTAAGGGTTTAAGGGTTTCAGGGTTTAAGGGTTTAAGGGTTTAAGGGTTTAAGGGTTTAAGGGTTTAGGGTTTAGGGTTTTGGGTCGATCGCATGATAAATGGGAGTTTCCGAAAATAGGGGGGTGGGTACCTTATTTTTGGGGGGGTTCTTATAATAAGGATCCTACCATTTAGGGTGCTAAACGAGGGTCCCTATTTTCGGAAACCCCCCAAATGTTAGTATTGTTGTTGTCGATGAATGCCTGTGTTCTTGGCATGGTACCTTGCTATCCTGCGGAGGATAAGGCTGACGGTGGTGGTGTTGATGATAACTGATAGGCGTGAACGGTGAGCGATGATAAGAAGACTAATTAGTAACATGATAGGTGCTGATGATTGTGTTTGCGATGGAAGTTATGCGATGATGATGACGAAGCAGACGTTGTATCAGTCCCTCGACCCTAAACCCTAAGCCGTATCACTCTTGGTTTTCTGGCCTCCTGAACCCTCGACCTTAAATCCGTAACACCGTCAGCATCGTCAGAACTTTCGCCTAGATGCCCCAAACGAGGAGTTCAGGGTGTAGGAACAAAAGAGTTCGTAGTAGCATTCCTTGGGTCTTAAGCAGTTGCGCATCTCTTGTGCCATCGAACACAGACGGCAAGAAGGCCTTTTAGACGATAAGGCCCGCATAACGAGGAATGCTGAAGCAGCAGTTGGAGACCCTAAACCTTAAACCCTAAACCCTAAACCCTAAGCTTCGATTACGCCGTCATCTCCCCGCTTCGCGTACTGTCTTGAACTGGCTTGCTCATGCCTTTATCGGAGCCCTTATAAGGAGAGACCCTTAAAGGGACCCTTGGGATTATACAGGGGCTTTATGAGACTATATAGGGGGTATATAAGGGTTATATAGGGTATTAGGATTAGGGGTCCCTTCTAAGAGTCCCTCCTATGGTCCCTTAACTTTATCGGCAGCGCTAAGCTGGTACAGCTGCCGGCTGGCGAAGCGACTTACGAAGTAACACAAGGGGCCTAAACTATTTTGGGGGTTCCTGATTATAGTTATAGTCTAATGGACCCCCAACACCTACTTCAACCCTAAACCCTAAACCCTCAACCCTCATAGCATATTGGACCCCAACACCCTACTCTAATTATTAAGGCCCCTCCATGAGCCTCCAAGGCTCACCCGAGTCTGGGTTCACCTTGATGCCCGGAACTTCGAGACCCCATATCGGGTTTCGGGCTTTTAGGGCCTTAAGGGTTTAGGGCCTTAAGGGTTTAGGGCCTTAAGGGTTTAGGGTTTAGGGTTTAGGCTTTAAGGGTTGAGGGTTTAGGGTTTAGGTCGAGACAACAATGGTAAAATGGCCAATGAATCTGCTCATGATGACAAATCTGGCGACGCAGGCCCTAAACCCTAAGCCCTAAACCCTGAACCCTAAGCCCCTAAACCCTAAGCCGTAAACCGTGAACCCTAAAACCCTAAACCCTAAGCCCTAAACCACCAGTCCTAAGCCGCTAAACCCCAAGCCCTAAACCCTAAACCCTACTTCAACAGAAACTAAACCCCTAAACAAACCCTAAACCCTAAACCCAAATTCAACCCTAAGCCCTAAACCCTAACCCCTCAACCGAAATTCAACCCTAAACCCTAAACCCTAACCCCTCAACCCCAAATTCAACCCTAAACCCTAAACCCTAAACCGCAACCTAAACCCAAATTAAGCCCAAAACCCCAGATTTCAGCCTCGGCCTTCCGACGCGGAGTCTGAGCGTCCTCAGCCCAATCTCCCAAGCCCCCCCCCAGGGTGTAGGGTTTAGGGTGTGGAGTTTAGGGGTTTGGGGTTTAAGGGGACAAGGGTTCAGGGTTTAGGGTTTGAGGATGTAGGTTTGGGGTTTAGGGTTTAGGGCTCCGGCTATGCCGGGCCGGAATAGTGAGTAATAGCTTCCTGAGGGTTCCCGATTATGGCTATCGTACGACAGACCCCACATCGGCTATATCAAAGCCCAGATTGCAAAAACCCAAGAAGCCCAAGATCCGAGCAATCCGAGGGGGTTACCTGCGAATGAATGAGCCCTCAGTCCTTGTGGCTCTAAACCCTCAACCCAAGTCGTAGAAGACCCCCAGTCCAAGAAAGCAAAGCCGCAGACCATAAAAGCCTTAAGTCCGTAAGCCCCTGAACCGTAACCCCCGTTTCGCCAGGCGAACCGCCCTAAGCCCTGAAAACTCAACCTTAAACCCTAACCCAAATTCAACCCAAACCCTAAACCCCAACTCCCTAAACCGTGTAGGCTGCTGCTGCAGATGTTCGAGGTCTTCGAGGTGGGCAAAGTTTTGAATAAGGTTTAGGGGTTTAAGGTTTCGGGTTTAAGTGGTTTAGGGTTTAGGGTTTAGAGTGCTGTTGCAAAGTGCGGCTAACACTCTCAACCGTTTGTTTTTGAAGGGTTTTCCTTTCGTGTAGCACCACCTGAAAGCTTTTGACTAACGCCCGTGCTCCTCTAAGTCCACACATCCTTAAACCCAAAGCCTTAAACCCCAAACCCTAATCTAGGGGTCAATACCTAGCAAAATCAATAGTATCCCCGTTTTGCCCACGAATTAAGAAGCATGCCATTAAACGACACATGACCCAGGCAGCGTAAAGAACGATTCCTTCCTTACTGTCTGAGTTGCGTCAATGCGCACGGAGGGTCCATGGTGTATGATTTTGGGCGCCTTAATTGATGTCCTCAACCACACGACACCAAGGCTGTAAGGGTGTAGGGGTTTGGGTTCACGATTTATGTAATGAGGGTTTAAGGTTTAGAACCCTAAACCCTAAACCCATAGGTTTTAACCGTTTTAACCCTAACGCCCTAAACACTTAGGTTTGAACCCGAAACCCTAAACCCTTAGGTGTAGGGGAACCCGAAGACTCTCAAGCCGTGAAAGGTAAGCTAAGACCGGTCTTACTTATCTCCGAGATCGGATGCCTGCACAACTCTGATACGGTGGATGATATAAATCCTGCATTGCCCATAATAAGGAATATACCGTAATTTAGGGTCCTGAAGATAATGCAGTTTTTTATAATCAACCTTAAACCCTAAACCCTAAATCCCCTAAACCCTAAACCCTAAACACTAAATCCCCTAAACCCTAAACCCTAAATCCCCTAAGCCCGAAACCCTAAATCCCCTAAACCCTACACCCCCTAAGCCCTACATCATCAACTCTGATGCCACAAGGCAGGAGGACTTGCCGAGCTTTGAGGCCTAGGTCCTCATGCCCTAAACACTACGACCTATGGAACACCGGAAAATCTCTGAAGCACCAAGCCCCGAAACATGAAGGCCGAGGGCCCTAGACCCTTCAAGCGGTAGGGTTTAGGGTTTAGGGTTTAGGGGTGTAGGGTCTAGGGTTTAGGGGTTTAGGGTTTTAGGGTCTAGGGTTTGGGGAAACCGTGTCAAAGAGATGTCTACGACCCTCCGAGATGCTGCAGGGAAGGACGTCACAGTCGCATGCAGGACTGCCCATGCAAGCAACATAATCACGGGAGATCTAACTTCCGGGGCTCTGCAAAATCCGGTTGCTCTGCTTCCCAAAAGAACCATGAGAAAGGCTCAAAGTTGAGGACTTGCCAATTCCGGAAGATGCTGCTGAGGCAGAGGTTGAACTTGACGATACCTCGAGAGCCGCACAAAGCTGGAATTCAGATTACTTATTGGACTGACCCTAAACCCTAAACCCCTAAACCCATAAACCCTAAACCCTAGACCCTAAACCCTAAACCCTAAACCCTAAACTCTCAACCTCTGAATCTCGCCTCTGCAAAGCTTGAGTTGGGGCTCGCGAGCTTGCCAGGATTGCGAAAAGTCACAGCGGATGCCACCCCCAGAGAGCCCTTAAGGAATATACCTTACATTATAGGGGCCTTAATATTATAACTTAAGGCTTTAAAGTACATTTATTTAAGGGGTATTGGGCTCTCTGGGCCAATCCTCCCTTCGCTCAGGCTTGCAAGCCGTAGGGTCCAAGTTCAACGGAGGAGATGAGTTTGTGGCTCCTGCTCGACTTACGCTTCCAGAGGGCTTGGCCAAGCGCAAACTTGGTGCAATCATTCAGATCCAGAGTGCCCAATACCCCTTAATTAAGGAATATACCTTACATCATAATTTAAGGTATATTCCTTAAACCCTAAACCCTAAACCCTAAACCGGGGTGTTGGGCTCTCTTGGGACTGGCGGCTCGTGCCGGAACGGTCGCGACCAACCCAAGCCACAAGACGCTCCTTGATCCTTCTCTCTCGTCTCTGCCCTTTACCCCACACCCCACCCCTGAACCCCAAACTCTGAACCCTAAACCTTATAAACCCTAAACCCTGACCCCCAAACTCTGAAAAACCCCTACCCTAAACCCCAAACCCTACACCCCAATCCCTGAACTCTGAACCCCAAGCCCCGCACCTGATAAACCCGAAACTCCCAAAGCCTGAACCTCCGAAGGCGCAGAAGCTCACCGGCGGCTTCAGCGGATCTTTGGTCATCCGGGTTGAGACCTCAGGGTTGAGGGTTTAGGGTTTCAGTCTTTTGGAGGTGCTTTCATGGTAGTTTGTTTTGTTTGTTTTGTCATTGCTTTCCCTTTCGCGTGTTTTTTCAAACTTATTTTCGGGGGTTTAGGGTTTCCGGGGTTGCGTCTTTCAGGGGCTTCTATGGTATAGGCGGTTAGTTGGCTTGTGGCTCTCATGGCATCAAGGCTTCGGGTCTCCGAGCTTAGTTGAAGAATACTTGAGGATCATAGAATCATGGGGGCTTCGTCAGTAAGGTTATAGGTACCTTGATTGGGGTTATACGGGTATGGTTGCCTTATATTCAAAACCTTAGTTACTAAGTCCCATGATCTTTTAAGTCTATACACCAAAGAGGCGGGCCCCTTGAAAAGATGCTATACAAACCCTTCATAGATACAGCGCCAAGAGCAGCTGTAACGAAAGCCTTTGCAAAGGCGGAGAAGCCAAACAACATCTTCGCAGGAAAGCATCCATCGTTTCGGGTCTAGAAAGGCTTCATGCAACGTTGCAAAAACCCTTCTCTATCCCGTGAACACCCTGTAAAACAACAGTGCGCAAAGCCTAAACCCTAGACCCTAAACCCTAGACCCTAAACCCTAAACCCCAAAACCCTAAACCCATTTGCTAAGCCCTCAATTTCGACGCAGGACCCTTATGCTTAACGACGCCCACGAGCCAATGGCCGCCCAGAATCCTTCGTCCTCCACTCTGAACCCGCAGATCCCACCCCTTCATTTTAAAGCTTGCACCCCAACCCACACACAAAAAAACAACAGAGCCCAGAAGAACAACACAAAAAAGAAAATCGGAGCCCAGAGAAAAAAGAAAAACAAACAATCACGGAGCCCAGGTGCAGCCCTTCGAGGCCGACGGTCGCCCTGGCGAGTGGGGCGCCTCAGGGACAGTGGCCTCGGGAGGGGCCTCCGGTGTTCCGAGTTTAGGGGGTTTAAGGGTTGAGGGGTTTAGGGGGGGGTTTGGGGGGTTTAGGGGTTTAGAGTTCCGAGTTTAGGGGGTTTAGGGGTTTAGGGGTTTAGGGTGTGGGGGTTTAGGGGGGTTTGGGGTTTAGGGGTTTAGGGGGTTTTAGGGTGTGGGGGTTTAGGGGTTTAGGGGTTTAGAGTTTAGGGGTTGGGGTTCGGGTTTTGAATTTTAGGGTTCAGGGTTTAGGGTTGAGGGCTCAGGGTTGAGAGGGTGTTTTTCGTAAGGTCTTCCAGAAAGGTATTGAAGGAAGTTTGTTATTCTATCGGAACCCAAAACCCTAAACCCTTAGGGTCCCTGGGGATTTTGGGGTTTGGCATCCGGAGAAGTGGTCTGGGCTCTTGTTGAGGGCTTTTAGCTATAATTTAAGTTGCCATAAGAGGGATCTGTAGTAAATAATATAGGGTTTAGGGTTTAGGGTTTAGGGTCTGTAGTAAATAATATGGTTTCCCTACTATGGTGACTCATATTACATCCCTTAACAAGAACCCAGTAAACCCTAAACCCTAAGCCTAAACGCCCAAAGGGTCCTCTGCTGTGGGGATCCCAGTGGTTGGCGGATCGAAGCATTCGGGTTCGGAGTTGCGGGGTTTCTGGTGTTCGGGGATTCGCAGCGCGGGGTTCAGGTCTAGGTTCGGGTGCTTTAGAGTTTAGGGTTTAGGGGGTGGGTTTAGGGGGTTTAGGGGGTGGGTTTAGGGGGTTTAGGGGGTTTAGGGGGTTTAGGGGTTTGGTTTAGGGCTTGGGGTCTAAAGCTTAGGGGGGTGAGGGTCATGGGGGGTTTGGAGCTTAGGCGGCTTGGGGGTTGGGGGATGATATAAATCCTGCATTACCTCCAGGACCCTAAGCTATGGGAATTATGGTCTATTCCTTGTTTTGGGTAATGCAGGACTTATATCATCAACTGTATTGTAGAAGCTCAGGTTCTGCAAGGGTCTTGAAAGGGTTTGGGGCTGTCGCGGTCCAATGGAAAGAAGGTTGCTCTTGCTCCAAAGAATCTTGCAATGCCGCTCCTTCTGCGGACGAGTGGATCCAAATTAATGCTTTTAATTTGGGTAGTTCTTTAAATTAGGGTCCCTTTTTAGGTCCCCAATAATATAGTACGGCACCCTGGTAAATAGGACCCTAAAAGGCACCCTATTTTAGAAAACTACCCATGCAATTAATTTTAGGAATGAAGTGTTGCGAGAGCCAAGCCGTCTCTTGATGACGGAGTTGTCGCTGGGAGGATCCTTTCGCGTTGGCATCGAGGTGTTCCGGCGCGAGATGGCATATGATGTCCTCTTTCTGGCGCTTGTGGGCTGCTTCAGCATAATACTGTGGATTGACAATCCAGCAGGACTGTGGCGCCGCGTGGCCATGCAATCTTTTGCATTGAGACTGGGAGTTCGGGGTTTTACCAGATTCCCGAACCCTAAACCCTAAACCCCACAACCCCTGAACCCCTAAACCCTAAACCCTAAACCCTGACGAAGTTTCCATTTCTGGTGCTCCGCCCGGCGGCTGGAGATGATGGGGGTTCGGATTTGGGATCGGGGCTCAGGGGGTTTTGAGCGCCGGATGGTGTTCCCCTGCCTTCTCGTAGCTTGCAGTCTCATGTTCAGGGCATGAGTCTTACGAGCCCAGGAACGCCTTTAGGTTCTGTGCTTCTAGTAGGGTTTAGGGTTTCGGCTTAGGGTTTAGGGGTACAAGCAAGCAAGGCCGCAGTCGGTCTTTATGCTATGTTATGTAAATAGATGTCAGGATGGTTTATATGGAGCGTGTCAGCTCCTGCATACGGTTGATATAAATCCTGCATTAGCCGTAATAAGGAATATACCATAATTCCCATAGTTTAGGGTCCTTAAGGTAATGCAGGATTTACGTATATTATCATCAACAGTAGCCCAAGCATCGCCCGTGCCACACGGCTGATAGACCGTAGCAGGATGGACACAGGGCGCTTAAACGAGGAGCCTCACTAAACTCTAAACCCAACGCCTTGCACCCCGTCCTAGAAACCCTATATGGGTAGTTCTCTAACTTAGGGTCCGGTTTTTAGGTCCCCAATATAGTACGGCACCGTTCTAAAAGTGCCCCCAAAAAGGCACCCGACTTTAGAGACCTACCCAAAGGGAGCCCTCATGGAAGCCTTGCGGACCCCGTGTAGAGCCCCTCCAGAATGCTCAATCCTACACCTGAGCCCGCAACCCTATCCTAGAACCCTTGAAGCCCTCAACTTAAACCTTAAACACCCTTAAACCTTGAACCCTAAACCCTAAACCCTGAACCCCGAAACCCCGAAACCCTAGAACCCCGAAGCCCCGAAACGCTACCAACCCCCGAAGCGCTGAACTTGGCCCTGGATCCGAAACCTCGGAGTTAAAGAAGACGAGCCCTGCGCCACGGACGAGGCCGTGCATCGTGAAGCTGGACGAGGGGAAGGCGGACGCCCAGATTTTAGGGGTTTAGGGTTTGGGTGTGTTTGGGGGTTTGGGGTTCAGGGTTTAGGGTCCAAGGTTTGGAGTTTAGGGTTTAGGGACTTAGTAAGTAGGTAATATGTAGAGTTATACGTACCCCTCACAGGCATCTTAGTTGGGGTTTACGATGCTTATATCTCTATAAAGCAACTACTTACTAAGTCCCCCGACCCTAAACCCTGAACCCCCAAACCCCCCAAACCCAAAAACCCTAAACTCTAAACCCTGAACCCTCAAACCCCTAAAGCCTAAACCCATAATCCCCAAACCCCTAAACCCGAAACTTTAAACCTCTCCAAGAAACCTTTTAGGGTTCAGGGTTTACGGGGTCGGGCTTGGAGATGATGGTTTAAGGCCTCGGGTAGAGGGGTTAGGGTTTAGGGTTTAGGGTTTCGGGTTTCGGGTTTAGGGTTTAGGGTTTAGGGTTTAGGTTGGTTACTGCCCCCATAGAGTAGCAGTCTATAATAGGCCTACTAGTAAGGGCCTGATATATCCATATTAGGAATATTACTCAACTGCTACTGAGTGGGGGCAGTATCTATGGTTTAGAGTTTTTCTCTTAGGGTTTAGGGTTTCGGGTTGGAGTCGCCGGGATTAGCTGTTGAGGGCCCTAAACCCTAAACCCTAAACCCATAAGGTGGCAGGTGGTGCTGCAGCGTGTGACTCCCTGAACGCAGAGAGCCCAATACCCCTCCATTAAGGAATATACCTTAAATCATCATAGTAAGGACCCTATAATTTGAGGTATATTCCTCAATCCCCTAATAGAGCCTTTAGAGAGACCCTTTAAAGATCCCTTGAAGGAACCCTCCAGTTTAAGGCATATTCCTTCATCAAGGGGTGTTGGGCTCTCTGGGAACCACCAAAAGCCCTAAACCGAAATCCATAACCCTCGCACCCCCCCAAAGCCATAAAGCCTAAACGCCCGGTGCCCCAAACCCTGAACCCTAAACCCCCAAACCCTAAACCCTAAGCCCCCTGAGCCCAAAACCCAAAACCCTACACCCTAAACCCTGAACCCTAAACCCTAAACCCTGAATTCTAAACCGCCTAGGCCCCTAAACCCTAAATTCTAACCGGCCTAAGCCCCTGAACCCCTGAAGTCCTGCTTTTAATGTTTCAATACCAAACCCAGAGACTCCAAAACCCCTTAATTCAGGAATATACCTGAAATCATAATATTCAGGCCCCTAATATTCAGGCCCCTATATTTTAAGGCATAACCCTAAACCCTAAACCTTAAACCCTAAATCATCATATAAAGGCCCCTATAAATTTAAGGTACATTCCTTAATGAAGGGGTTTTGGCGTCTCTGGGAATCTCGGGCCCCGCTCTCGGCAGCGAAGCCGCGCCGCGCCAGGCCATCAGAACGGAAGCGTCGAACTCGGAGAATGTCTTCAAGGCCTGGTTTAGAGGTTTAGGTTTTAAGGTTTAGGGTTTAGGGTTTATCACAATTTTTTCTAAGATTATACGATCGCGATTCAGATCTTAAATCATGGTATAGACATGTTTAGTGATAACAATACGAATTTGAATATGTATATGAACATAACTATAGATATTTGTTTATGAATATAGGCAAAATTACAAATACACACAGACTAAAATACATTAAACTCTATATATACAGACATATATATAAGCACATATGCTTAGATATTTATGTATACAGATATGCTTCATCTTCGCTCTATGCCTTAACCTCGGAACCCTTACCCGGTGTAAGGTTTGAAGGGCCTCAACGATGGGATGAAGCAAGGTGAGGGCTTTTTGGGTTACGACTTTAGGGTCTAGGGTTTAGGGTTTAGGGATTTAGGGTTTCAGGGTTTAGGGTTTTGTTCTGGGGGTACATATAGACAGAAGGTCTCAGTAGTTCCTGATTTTGTTTTGAGAACTTGTTGCGGCTTGTTTCTAGGATGAAGGATTTGCCGTTAGTCTAGGACATTTTCAGGTGGGTAGTTACCGTTATAGGAGCCTTATAGAAGGTCTATATACCTTATAGAAGCCTTATAGAAGCCCTATATACCCTAAACCCCCCATCTAAACCCTAAACCTATTGGCTTGAGGGCCAGTGGTCGTCCAGGTCGAGCATATGCTGAGAGAGCTTTGGTTTTCTTTTGCTGAGCGCCGCCTCGCAATGCGGGCATACCGGCTCGACCTGGACCCCAAAGAACCTACCCTGTTTTGGGGTTCCTTATTGTAGTTTCTTTATAGAAGTCCTTAAAAAGGTAGGTTCTTTCTGGTTATGGTAAATCCTAAACCCAAAACCGTTCTACCCGCTCGAGTTTCGTACGAGAGGATCGGGAGTGCATGTCTGTTGTTCTGTGAGTAAGACACACGAGTTGGTTGCAACTTGCGGGTCCGAGCTGCTAGGTTGTAGGATTTAGGGTTGAGGGATTAGAGGCTTTCAGGCAGGGTCCTAATTCCTAAACCCTGAACCCTAAACCCTAAATCAGTGTATGTATGCAGGGTTTCCGACTTTCCAATACTGCACAGGGTTTTGGTGGAGGGTTCGCGTCCGGTGCATGGCATTTTGATAAGGCCAATTCGAAGCGCACTCTGAACACAAGCCTTGCGCGCTACAGACTTAGCTATCCGGTAGAGGTTGCAACCGATTTTTTCATCCTAAGCCCAGTTTAGGGTTAAGGGTTCTTCATTACGGTTTTGCGTCAAGCGACGGCTCTACGAAGCATCATGTCGATTTCCGTGGATGTGCACCTGCTGAGTGGCAAGCGTGCCTCCGTGGAAGTGGAGGCAGATGCATCTGTTGAGTCGTTGAAGCACCACGCCCGGAGTGCTCTGGTGGTCCCGAGTAGGGGGCGGCTGGTGAATTCTTCTGGAGAGGTGCTTGACGGAGCACAAAGTGTCACAGAAGCGAAGTTGATGAGTGGAGACGTGCTCACCCTACATGTGAAGCAGGTCCAGATAAAAGCTACCAGGCAACCGAAGATGTTCGCTGCATTCGCCGCTCTCTTCGGTGATGGATCTGTCGTCACCTGGGGTTATGAGTGCTTTGGTGGCGACAGCAGTGCAATACAGGATCAGCTGCGCGATGTGCGGCAGATCCAAGCTTCTGTTGGTGCATTTGCTGCAATCCTGGGCGATGGATCAGTGGTCACCTGGGGTGATGCCGGCGACGGTGGCGACAGCAGTGCTGTACAGGATCAGCTGCGAGATGTGCAGCAGATCCAAGCTTCTGATCATGCATTTGCTGCAATCCTGGGTGATGCATCTGTTGTCACCTGGGGTGATGCCAGATCTGGTGGCGACAGCAGTGAGGTGCAGGATCAGCTGCGAGATGTGCAGCAGATCCAAGCTTCTGTTGGTGCATTTGCTGCAATCCTCGGCGATGGATCTGTGGTCACCTGGGGGAATGCGCTCGGCGGTGGCGACAGCAGTGAGGTGCAGGATCAGCTGCGAGATGTGCAGCAGATCCAAGCTTCTGTTGGTGCATTTGCTGCAATCCTGGGCGATGGATCCGTGGTCACCTGGGGTCATGCCGCCGGCTTTGGTGGCGACAGCAGTGCGGTACAGGATCAGCTGCGAGATGTGCAGCAGATCCAAGCTTCTGGTTATGCATTTGCTGCAATCCTGGGTGATGCATCTGTTGTCACCTGGGGTGATGCCAGATCTGGTGGCGACAGCAGTGCGGTACAGGATCAGCTGCGAGATGTGCAGCAGATCCAAGCTTCTGTTGGTGCATTTGCTGCAATCCTGGGCGATGGATCAGTGGTCACCTGGGGCGATGCCCGCTGGGGTGGCGACAGCAGTGCGGTACAGGATCAACTGCGAGATGTGCAGCATATCCAAGCTTCCATGCAGGCATTTGCTGCAATCCTGGGCGATGGATCAGTGGTCACCTGGGGTAGTGCCGGCGATGGTGGCGACAGCAGTGCAGTACAGGAGCAGCTGCGCGATGTGCAGCAGATCCAAGCTTCTGGTCAGGCATTTGCTGCAATCCTGGGCGATGGATCAGTGGTCACCTGGGGTGATGCCGGCGACGGTGGCGACAGCAGTGCGGTACAGGATCAGCTGCGAGATGTGCAGCAGATCCAAGCTTCTGTTGCTTTTGCTGCAATCCTTCATACTGGGTCTGTGGTCACCTGGGGTAAGGCTCTCGGCGGTGGCGACAGCAGCGCGGTACAGGATCAGCTGTGCAATGTGTAGCAGACGTTTCTCACGAAATGGGAGAAGCAGGTTATGATCCCCTGGCTTTCATGGGGTGCTGTAGGTTTCCGGTTAGAGTACTTACAGTTACCGGGCGCCTACGTTCACATTTTCTTTGCATGTCTTTAGGGATCATAGGGCTCAGGGTCTAGAGATGTAGAGTTTTAACAGCAAGTCCCTCTCCCAGCGACATCATCAAGCCGCAAGCTAAACCCTCAACCCACCTCCTAAGACCTAATCCCTAGTCCCTGGTCGCCTTCAGTCAGCGGCATATCCGCTTAGGGCCGACCTAGGTTTCGGAACGCCCTATCGGTACCTTAAAGACTTCAGATTTAACCCTAAACCCTAAACCAAAAAAAACCCTAAACCCTAAACCCTAAACCAAAAAAAACCCTAAACCCTAAACCCTAAACCCAGGTCAAAATTCGGCTCCGGCCTTGCACTCCAGACCTTCAAGCCCGACGTCACGCAAAACTTCCTGAAACCTGACATACGGTGGATGATATAAATCCTGGGTTTAGGGGTTTAGGGTTTAGGGGTTTAGGGTTTAGGGTTTAGGGTTTGGGGTTTAGGGCTTAGGGTTTAGGGTGCACTACCCATAATGAGTAAACACCATAAAATCCCATAGTTTAGGGTCCTTGAGGTAATGCAGGATTTTTATTATCAACCGTATCGCAACCTGG
>CAJNJA010003292.1:0-18161 GCA_905231915.1 Symbiodinium necroappetens | reverse complement strand
CCGGAGCAGCAAATTTGCAGTACTGGAAACTGTGACCAGCGGCAGGGAGCAGCAGAAAAGCAGAACTGGCAGAACTGGACCAGCGGCAGGGAGCACAAAAAAAACACAACTGAAACTAGTTTCTCTGAGTGAGGAGCACAAGAAAAGCACAACTGAAATTAGGCTTTTCTGATTGAAATCCAGATGAACTTTGGGAGTCGTCCGAAAACCACGAAACTAGACCACAAAAAAAAGCACAAAAGAAACACAAAAAAAAACACAACTGAAACAAACAAAAAGCACAAAAAAAGCACACAAAAAAGCACAAACTTCAAAACTGACCAGATTCATTATGTAAAAAGGCACAAAAAAGACCACAAAAAAAGCACAAAAAAGCACAACTGAAATCAGAAAAAAGCACAAAAAACAGCACAAACAAAGCACAAAAAAAACACAACTGAATCAGGAAAAAAGCACAACTGAATTGGCCTGGAAACTGACCAAAACAGATTCAGCTTGAATTTTTGAAAAACTGAAACTGCAAATTTTGAAAAGCGTTCCAAAACCCTTGGATTTGCTTTTGAAATGGACAGGTGGCCCAGGCGACCCAGGAGGCCTGGGGGTCGGGTTGGCCGAGGCCCCAGCCCAGCGCTGCCAGGCCTTTCGGGCTGCCCCCCCCTCCAACAGCATATGGTTACAACGACTATTGCTCGGGTGGCTCCCTGCAATCATAGAATCCTATTCCAATCATTCAGGTTTCTACATTCAGACTACAGACGAAAGCCCAATTCTGGCCATTCTCTTCATGCAGAAAACAGGTCATTTTCCCGAACCTGCCTTTTCCATTTTGATTTCGGTGTTTTGGAACGGGTTTTAGCCTTATTCCCGAGGGCAGGGCTTAATTGTTGCACTCCCCCCTTAATTGGGAAAATTAACAGTACAGGGTTTCAGGTCTCAGAGTTTGGGTGTTTTGGTCTGCTGTTCGGTTTTAGGGGTGGGCCAAATAACTTGCGCGCACAACAGTCCGCCGAGTTTCTTTCAATTCGACTACTTTGCGCTCCCAAAATGTGAAGCATTCAAGTTTTTCCAACAAGTGGTGAAATGCCGGTGTATTTCAGATTGGAGTTTTGAGTGAACCTACATGATTTCAGTTGTGCTTTTTTTGTGGTCACTGTTATAGGCTCGGGGCTGCCCTCCACCTAAACCCCTATAAACCATTTCCTGGCCTGAGGAATGCCTGGATACCTACGACACGCCGGAGAGCGGCCGGGGGTGGAGAGTCTACAGTGGCGTCAGGGTTGTAGTTAGGGTCATGGGTCTTTTCGGGTGTAGCGTCAGGCATCTATGGCTGTGGGGCCTTTAAACTTTGGGTGTTTAGGCATTAGCGGCTTTGGGTTGTAGGCTCTGAGGGCTTCAGGGCTTCAGGGTTGCGCTCTTAGGGCCGCGCGTCTCTTACACACACATTTGCAAGAGCAACTTGAGCACAGTCAAGGTAGTCTTCCTGTCCTAGTGAGTGTTGTGCTAAGGAGGAGGACAGGAAAGCTTGGAGTTTCGCGTTTCGCGAACAACAATGCCTCGTGCATGCGCAGGAGAACTTCCGCTTCTTCCGTCGCCACTCGGGACTGCTGGGACACGACATCGCGCACGTTGGTAATCCAGATGCGACCTGGCACAGACCGGCAGAACTGAGGAGACGACAAAGGGCGACTTACAAACAGACGGAGCTACAGACCGAGGCCGACACCGAGAGACAAACAAACAGCCAGACAGGCAGAACAACAAACAAACGAATCAGAGAGGGAGAGAGACCCACCCAAACACACAAGCATCGCAAGCACTATCACACTTGCATACTCCACGCACCTCTGAAACCTTAATTAAAGCATTCCCAAAACGGATGCAGTGTTTGTTTCAAACATCACATCGAAACCTCCAATCTCCACACTGCACTCTGTGTGATTGCAGGCGGCGGTGACACAGAGAAAAACCAGAGGTACCCTTGCAATGAAGTGAAGACATTCCCCAGAGCTCCAGGCACTGCCAAGCTTCGCCTCAGGTCGCAGGAGATACTGGTAAAGCCGCCGCTGCATGTAGATGGGTCGTTTTCAGGAACACCTTACGCACCATCCAAAACGCTGGCACGTTTCGGACAGCTTGCATGCCCAATGGCTGGAAATGCGCATGCCCCCCGCCCACCCCATGGGTTTTGATATGCGATGTCGCCGCTCGGTATGTCATGTTCGCACGTCCGCAGCGCGAGAAAGCCAGTGACCAACCAGCAAGGCCATCAAGGCCCACACAAGCAGCACGATTCTCCAGCTTAGCACGTCAGTAGCCGAGGTGTGCACGGCAGCCGGCCACAGCTTCTTCTGGGGTATGCTCGTCTTCCGTTTGGAGCAAGCCCCAGGCTGCGAGTTTGAGGTTGTTCAGTTTCCGTCTTCCTCGTGTCATGACTACGGCCGACCGATAGTATGAGTTGTCTTGACCGTCTTGGAATCGTCACAGCAACACCGCAGTCGCAGTACTGGTGGTGGTGGTAGGTAGTGGTAGTGGTGGTGGCAGTAGGTGCCGAAGTCGCAGTCGTAGTAGCCGTCGTCGTCGTCGCGTAGTGGCAGTAGTAGCAGCAGTAGCAGTAGTCGTCGTCGTCGTCGTGCTGGCGGTGGTAGTGGTAGTGGTAGTGGTAGCAGAAGCAGCTGTATAATTTTGGTGGTAGAAGAAGGGCATCCCAGGTACAAGCAAAAGTAGACGAAGTCACGCGTAGTGGCGTAGTGACACGGTCTGAGTGATTGTGTCGCCGCTGGACCACAGTACTAGGACCTAGTGGGAGCGAGATGAGGAGGCACACGAGCAGCAGCAATGGTACCAGCAGCAGCCACGCCCGGTCATCCTTAGCTGCATTGTGAGTATGGCGGCTGTCATTATCATCGCCATCGCTGATGGCATAATGTCGATGACTGTGGTAACAGTTCTTGTCTTGCGTGTCTTCGTTGCCTCAATTATACATAGACTACTTAATTTTTCTCAATGCTCTGAAAGTTTCTTAGCAAAGCAACTGCAGATGAATGATCGTCACGGTGTCTGTGTGGGGTTGCTACGACCTGGGTCCGCGAACGAGAACCCTCTGAAACGGAAGGCCGTACGCAGGCCTTGCTTCCGTTTGGTTGCTATTCCATTTGTAAACATCGTTGTTGGGAATGTCTGTGAAGGTCCCAGGCTTGGGGGACCCTAAGGGTCTAGCTGTGCCAGGCTATCCTCCCCGAGACGTCGGGCTGGAGTTCAGCCTTTGCGTGCCCAAAAGCTGCTCCTTTTCAGTTGCAGCTCGGCATCCTCATCTTCATGCAAGGGGAAACCAGAGCAACAGTTGTGTGTGTGTGTGTGTCTCTGTCTCTGTGTGTGTGTGTGTCGCTGTCTCTCTGTCTGTGTGTGTGTGTGTGTTTGTGTGTGTGTGTGTGCGTGTGTGTGGTGTGTGTGGTATGTGTGGTCTGTGTGCGTGTGTATGCTTGTGTGCGTGCGTGCGCGTGAGTGCGTGCGCGTGCGTGTGTGTGTTTTAGAGGGGGGGATTCAGATGGAGCACGAAGATGAGTACGAAAGCAAAGAGGGCTAAGATTGTGATGACCATTGATTGTGTCGCCATGCCTATAGCATGATAACCATGACTCGGACCATGACCATGAAAGCGTCTAGTCTAGGCTTATAGGTTTAGCCGTTTAGCCCTTAAAGCCGTAGACCACGCATGGTACGTGCAGAAATCCTGAAATCGCAAAGCCCAAGACCCAAAGGTGAAGACGAAACTCTACTTGATGCAAGCATCTGTGGCGCCCTGACAGGTAGAAACCATCTTCGTGCCGTACACGCTGGGGCGCTACCTTGGCCTCGACTGGGGCCCCGAGACCCCGGAGGTCATGTCGAGGCGAAGATTCTTGTGGTATCTTCTTTGTTTTGTTAACATAAGCACCTCAATAATTAGAATCGGGATTGTAGTATACCCATCATAAGATCCCTGAGGGATGAAAGGCAGTGTTAGGTTTCTGTGTTTAACCCTGTCGATATGAACATTGAGATTCAGATTCAAGAATTCTACCCATAGAAGCCACGATAACTTTGCTGGCCACCATCAAAACAATGGCCACGGCTTTTTTGCAGACAACCGCAACTAACCATGACCTTCGCCAGGCATCCATTGCTGATGAGCGACAGTAGTCCACAATGAGTGCAGCCTTCGCTTCCAGTGTTTGTTCAGAGGGATCTCATTTTCATGGTTCTGCAAAACGAAAGGGATGTTAAACACAACCAAAGGTCTGCATTCCGTCGTGGTAACTGCTCTGTGCGCATGATCCAACTCACCAAGCGCACAGGTGGAATGTGGACAAGGCGAATACGATCCCTGTAGAGGACGTGACTTTTGTCGTTTGAGTTGCTCTTTGTGAGAGTCGAACACCAGCGTTTCGGGGTGCTATGGGGCGAGCCATAGGCCGAAACCCAGCTCGTCTTCAGATGCTTCCAGGTACCCTACACCCTGAACCCTGCCAGGACATGGTGAATCACTTCGTCCACAAAGTCGCGTGATCTGCAGACGTCAGGTCTCAGGTCGGTTTCGGGTTTGGGGATGTTTGGGGTTTAGCGTTGGGCTAGGGTTTCGAGACCCGCGACCCTTAAGATGCCAAAGCCTTGCAGCAACTCAAGTACCTAGGCCCTGAAGCGCAAAGCCCACCCCGGGGCTCTTTGGCATAGCTCGACCCCCATAAACGGGGATGCCTTAGCATGTTGACGGCCGCAGCTGGTTCATGCAACACACATTGTCACATAGCCTCGCTGGTCTGCGCATTCGCACATCCATGTGCATGCTGTCGCCCGGAGTCGAGCACGTGCTATCGCTCCAGCGTATTGCAGCAGCTGGAAAGTTGGGCGTCCCCTGGCGCACGTGAGCGATGCTTTGCAAGACGGTGACGCCGTGATGGTTTAGCTTGTGTCTGAGGCAGTTCCCGCACTCTGTCCAGATCCTTTTCGTGCCGCGGCTGGCCCTGGAGCTCTCTGATCTGTTGGATGTGGCAGGCGATGCCTCGTCCAGGCAGTTTGCTTCAGTTGTCTGCTTGCCTGGAGTTTTGCTGCATCACCAAAGCCATTGCAGCAGAACGGAGTCGTACCGTTCGCTCAGGTGTGAATTCGGAGGGCCTACTTTGTGTTGTTCTGCGCCGTTCGTCGCATCTGCCTCCTACAGGGTCAGGCTTGGCGCAGCCAATTGTCTGCAACATGAAACATGTTTAGACAACATGTTTCAGACAATCGGCTGCGCCAAGTATGTTCTGCAGGAGGCAGATGGGACAGTGACATTGGATATTGTTGTAAGCTTCCGAGAATGTTTCGCCGGGACTGGAGACGCCAAAACAAGTCTTCCCACCGGTCAATCGCTGATTCTCCGATAGGGATGCAAGACAATGTTAATCATACGCCAGCATGGATTCCCTCGTGTTGTGGGGTTGCAAGTGCCTGGGATGCGTATCATTGTTCAACGTGTCGTGCATAAAGAGACAGCAATCAGAAGTTCCGGAGCGCCGGCAGCTGCTCCTTCAGCCTCGGCAGCAATGTTCTCCGCATGGGCGGGGATGGACTTAGCCTGGACTTAGTGGTGCGCTTCCGTTGGCTGAAGTGGCATCCTTGGCCTTAGGGCCACTGAAAAGTTTTCCTGCAACGATGCCGTCCAATGCAAGCTTCGGCGTGTGCCTCACTTTGCCCGAGATTCCGTACAAATGCGAGGTCCCAGAATGTCTGCCCCTCAGCCACGCTCGAGCGAGGTCTTGGAGTTGCAGACTGGGCGCTCAGCCTGTCTATCGACCCCGCACTGGACGTGCTGATGGACTCCTCGAGCGAGAGAGTCTTGAGGCCCAATCTCTTGCCGTGCATTACTGCGTTGTCTCTGGAAGAGTAGTGGCTTGCGGAATGCATCTTCCTCAAGTGGGAGAACCAGAAAGACGGGGTGCTGGCACCTGCCCGAAGGTGGATGAACTCTTAAACTCTAAAACGTGACTTCCAAGTCCCGGCGCAGGAGCTTTGCGCAGTATGAGGTAGGACCAGGCCCTTTCGCAGAAAGTGACGTCAACGACATCCTCTTCGCGAACATTCGAGCTCTCTTGGTGCACTGCTGCGATGTGAAAGTATCTGCGAGGGCTCGCGCAGGCAATCTTGTGAACAATTATGGTTTGGTGGCCTGCCACTTGTGAAGAAACTGATTGCCGAAGGCAGGCCTGACTAGGTGCAAGACCTGCTGCCAGAGTCCGCCGAGATCAGTAAGGAGTCCTTAGAGCAGGCAATTCAGTGTGCAGAGCATCTTACGACCGTTCTGCGCGCGCTGACGAAGCCTCAGCGTCGGAAGTGGGTGTGCCTGCTGGTCCGAGCCCTCCAAAGTGAGGAGTCATTTTCAGGATCAGTTCCATAAGACACTGATATCTGATCTGATGCTCCTGTGGCGAGTTGATGACGTTCCCAGACGAACTTGTGCAGAAGCAGAGCAGCAACTGAAAGCTTTTTCAATTCGTGCCAACAGGGATTTGCAAGGAGAGATTTGGAGGCTCGACAACGGAAGCTTCGTCAAAAAGGAAGTGGACGTATGATTGTATTGGAGCCAGTGAAAAGAGCTTGGAAGACCTCCATGCCCTCTAAACCATCAGACACTACACCGGCCAAAACCTTGCAGCCACTTCCAAATTCCTTTTTCCGATTCCGCATAGTTCAATGTTCAAGACCAAAGTTCTGAAATCGACCCTTCGTTCACGCGCCGCGAACTTGACTCCATGAAGACAACAGTGTGCCCTGTAGTCGCATGCTACACGAGAGAATCAAGAGAAAACGGAGGAGGAGCAGTAGGAACATGAAGGATGATGAAGTAGTCCAGTGCCCTCAGCTGCCTGCACCCTCAACCCAAGTTGCCCTGCCCCACTTCGAAGGTGTGGCTTAGAAACCCTGAACTCTAAACCCTAGAGGCCCCATAAACCCCAAACCGCACTCTAAGCCCTAAACACCTGAACCCGAAGATGCCCAGATTGTGGCGAAGCATCCGAAGGGCCCTGGCGGATGGTATCAGCAGGAGCCGAAGAGTATAGTCAGGTCTCGAGGGTGTCATAGGCTCTGCTATGTGTTGATACAGGAGTTTTGGTTTCACTCATCAGGAATATTACGCCCGGCCGCAGCTTAATGTGCAAACTAAAACGTCGCAGGCCCCGAGGGTGTTTCTGGTCTTGGTTTGGGGCCTGCTATCTAGATTTGAAAGACATGGAAGCATCACCCCAAACACGAAAACCCCTACAGTAGGCAGGAAGTTCAGAAGCCTACAAACTTTGTGAGAGATACCCTAAACCCTAAACGCCCTAAACCCGATGGTCTCATCACCGCACTTCTCTGCTCACCCAGCCCGACGAGACAGCGAGCTTCGGCACTCGGGCTGTAGTTGCTGCACATCCTTGTTACAGTGTTGCTGTCGGGCATAGATTCTGTCGGCCGGACTTCTCCAACGGCACAACCTCTTTTGCTCTTGTTGCCGAGTATGCCCAAAATCTTTACCAACAGCAAAGATATTTGCACATAGTCTTCTCTATACGATGCGATGGACAATGCATGGCCATAGTTGCCACTCATGCCACCCCTTGAAAGTCCGAGCTGTTGAGACAGGAGTGGCCCTATCGACAAAAGCTGTGGCAGTACCAGCCGAGTTCCTAGACCTGTTGGCTTAGGGCTTTCTGCTTAGGGCTTTCTGCATTCAGGGAGTGGGCCGAAGTCCAGAAGGGGAGCAGATGGGTTTAAGGGTTTCAGCCTTTGCTTTTTCGGCTTAAGACATTTCAAAGATGGGTCCGTTGTTTGATAGCTTCCGAAACTAAGTAAGCGCTGCCTGGGATTATAAACATGAAGGAGCAAGCTCCTTCGCGTCTGTTTTACATGTTGTTGCGCCGAAGCCGTCCACAAGGGAATAAAAATCTAGACGCCCTGTCCTTCGAAGCATCAATCGACACCCCGCTTGGATGTCTAACTCGAGCCTTTTCGTCTTCTACGAAAAGCCTCAGGACAGAGCCCCAAAAAGCCTAAACCTCCCGCCCTCCGCAGAAAAGAGACTGTGCCCGTGCCGACCCCAAGGCTGGTGGCCAGGGCCCGAAAGCTGTGCGGTGCTCGCAGCACTGGCAGGGCCTCCACTGATCGCTGCTCGAATCCATTCAGGGGCCGGATACTTCGTGTGCCACTTGCTGTCCCGGCTGCTATCGCCATGACGATGATGATGATGATGATGATGGTCATCACCTGATCCTGCTTTGACCGTTTGAAGTCCTAACAGCTCGGGCAGCTCGGGGTCCGAGAGAGTGGTAGCATCAAAAAATACTAGGCAGAGACACAGTACAAGCATCTCCTTTGTGCATCTCTCTGTGCACTACGTTGCCGTATATAATTACTTAGCGTCTGTATGTAAATCTGCGCGTATATTGTGTGTGTGCGTGTGTACATATTTATAAATTTGTCGTCATTGCGATGCTTGTTGAGATTTTTGGACTCGGCAGGCTGGCATGTGTCTGCAGATGGCAAGCTGGTTTGGCTTGGGCGGCCTTGCTGAATTGACAGAGCGGTAAGAACTCAAGGCATCTGGCAGTAACAGATCTCAGACTCGCTACTCCTAGGATACGTTGCGTAGCGTCTGAGAACCGGTTTGCTTCCAAGCCCAGTGTTGGCGGCGCGACGAGGATGAGATGTAAATCCGTACACTGGCTCAAGGTCGCAAGGAGGCTTTGTGTTCAAGTTGCTTGTTCTAGTCATCTCAGTACTTGTGTCTTTGAGTGCATATGCATCTATGAGTTCGAGGGACAGAGCGTTGCACGTGTTTCTGTTTATTAATATATATATATATGTATGTATGTGTTTTTATGAGGACGTTTATACATAGACAAATACATATTCATCTACATATGCATACATACATACATACATACATACATACATACATGCTTGAACACTTAACTTCATACATACACGTAGAAATACCTAGGCAGTATACCAGCCAGCGAATGTTATATCTTCGAATGAACTTCACGCCTGTATGATCGGATGCACTCCTATGCATGATTTTTTGTTTATGTATGCAATTGCTGGGTGCTGCCATTTGGGAGTACTTATATATATATATATATGTGTGTGTGTGCGTGTGTTTGAGTTCGAATCCATCAAAATGTGCTGCAAGAAACATAGACTTCCGACCCTGGGTACTATGCCCATCGCCCCAACCCTCGAGTACGTTGCCCGAAGAGGTGCTCAGCACGACAAGGCCGCGCCCAATGGGAGCAGAAGCCTCTTGACGGACCATGAAGTTTTGGAATGGCTTTGACTACTGATGCGGGCCGTCTAGCGAAGCGTGAGATGGTTCCAGCGATCGCAAGGAGCTCGATGATTGCAGCAGCTCGCCGTAACCGCTGCATACGGGCTGAGGCGTTAAGGTTCATGTCTTCAAGCGTAGGTAAGTTGCAGAACTTCGTGTCTCAGTCCTCGGCCCGCATCGGCCGGGAATCAAGCAAAGCTTCATCTGCTCTGAGGACATCAGGGTCCTTTAGGATTGGGCACCTCGTTCTTGTGCGATGCCAGAGCGGGCACAAGTGATGCCGAAGTGATGTAGCCACTTGCTGCTTGACTAACACCCTCACGCGTGTCTGTCCCAGGCAACACCTCGAGCACAAAGCGCCTTCGCAATCATTACTGTATCCCGTATAATATTCTCCGTACGTTTAACTGAGCAATCCCCATGGTGAAACCGACCCCTCGTTTTCCACACGAGTATTCCAACCATGTCTTAGGGTTCTTACTGCAAGGTTCCTGGCTGTATGGCCTACGAACCTTCGCCCCGCAGCGGCACATCCACGACCTTTGGGTCGCCAGGACGCCCATCTCGGGGTTCATGCTGTTGTCGTTTCCCGTAAGCATGAGCAAAGCACGGCATCTGCAGCGATAGCAATGACACTGAGAATAGTACCCAGCCTAATCGCAGCAAGAGTAAGACTAGTGCTGTCAGCAAGAGTAGCAACACCCGCAAGGCCAGTAAGGGCTGAATTGATATGCGAATGGCAAGCTTGGACTGTTCCAAAACTGGGCTCTTCGGAGCAATTGCTGTCGAAGACACGGTATGTGGGGGGTGGAGCCATGTTTAGCCCTGCCGTGACTGTGGCAGACAACCTGGGGCAGAATGTTTGAGGCTCTAAGGTCTGGGGTCGGTGTGCGTTCCCTTCATGTTGTTGGTTTTGTTTGGTTTGGCCCTGTCTTTTGGAGCGCTTTCGGCATTCGAGCCGAATTGCGCAGGTTGTGGTGGCCTGGAGCGCCAGCCATATTATCCTCTCATTCTGATGAGCCCTCCCATGAATCGCAGCTCGTGTTCCTAGCAAGGTCAATGTCGGAGTTTAACCGGAAAAACCCTAAACCCTAAACCCTAACCCCTCAACCCTGAACCCTAAACCGTGCAGGCTTTCAGAAGGCTGCGGCCCCAAGCTCTTTTAGGGCCAATGGCTTCGAGCCTTTAAAACTCCGACCACCAACCTTTGTAGCAGCCCTGTCAAACGCTACAAATCTCGATAAAACCAGTATAGAGCTTTGTAAAGCCCTACGAAGCTCCTTCAATCGTGGGGAAGTAGGACAGCCCCCTATTGGTTACCCAAAACCCTTTTTTTTACTAAGCTCCCCCGAAAAAAAAAAGAGAAAAGAGCAGCTTCCCATGCAGCAGGAGTGGAGCTGAGGAGTTGCCCCAGCTCCACGTTCTTCGACTGATTCTTCAACTCCTGGAACCTCGGCTCAACTGAGCGGAGGTACCGAGGATACTATGGGCTATGGTGGGGTTTTGTAATGCTTTATATAGGTTGTTTGGCAGTCGGTTTTTGACTTTAAGGTTCGGGGTGCTTACAGTAGAAACTTTGACCTGATCTTGACCTAGGTGACCATAGATTGGCGACTCTTGCATGGATTATTCTGGCGTACATTTGACCGTGTGCCATAATGTGCTTCTACTTACCAATCACCAGAACCTCCTCAGCTGCATAGAGTTAAGTTTAGGGTTGCAGAACAGCTACAGGTCCAGACCTCACTAGGCCGGTGCATTCCGGAACATGTCAGAGCTGCGAAGCCAAGACAGAGATTTTGTGAGGTTTGCATTTCGAGCAGGTTGTGCAACAGTTTTTGCTTCTTGTCCACAGTCTTAGCAAGTTGCACGCTCAGCACTATCCACATAAAGCAGCATGCAATGATTTCTGTCTTCTGATCACAACTTTTTACATTTCCAGCAGGCCCAGCATCCCTTGTCAACCCTGAACCAGTCGAGATGCAGGGCCCCAAGTCCCAAACCCTGACCTGGAGCCCAAACAGGTCACTTTCCAGCATACCATTTTGCTGGTCGACTGGTTGGGCGGCAGCGGCTTTGCTGGGATCGAGAGCTTCCAGCCCATCACCAGCCAAGTGTCAAAGGTGGGTGCAGGGTTTCGGGTTGAAGTTCGCGTGAGGGCTCCTCGATAAAAGCTGATTCAGGCAAAACCCATCACAAACACCCCCGATGCTTGGAATTTTGAGCTGATTCATTTGAGATTGGTTGAGGTGCTTCTCCGATCTCTCGCCACGTTTAGGCAGTCCCAGGCTATGCGCCGAAAGACCACGAGTCTGCAGGAAGTCCGGGAACTCCGGAGGAAGTCTGTGCTCCGTCAGCCCTCCGGTTCTCTGTGCAGGTGCTTGGTCGGGTGAACCACACGTTCGCCTGCCTCTCTGTCGCCGCCAACTCAGAAGTGACGGTTCCCTGAGCATGTAGACTGCATGCATAAATTTTAACCCCCCTAAGCATTAAGCCCTCGTGTCAAACATGCGAGCCATACGCCCTTGTTTGTTTCTGGTGGGTCGTGCGCGCCGTTGTTGATGCCGGATCTAGGCCCTTGGCAGCTCGGATGAGAGACATGGCGTCCATGGGAAAACCAAGAGAGTGTTCTCCAAATCGCACGTTCTACAAGTTCCTGTGGCAGAAAGTAGCCGGTATTCATGGAGACACGTCCCTGGCCCCTTTTCCTGGTTTGTGCACTGCCACAAGTCTCGTAAATTGTGGATGCGATGAACGAACAAGAAGGTGTTGAGTATCCGGTCCATGGGGGGCACCTTGCGAGCAGTTCGCGCGGCTGGTGGAGGCTGGATGCATAATCCTGTGCGAAAACTTGTTGCCTAACTCGTACAATCGCTAACCGCATACCTTTGGGGGCATTGGTTCCACTTCATATACACTTGTGGACCTGCTCTTCTCCCACATACGTCCGGAGCGCATGTTGCAAGTATAAGACTTTGCCATGTACTGCAACATCGGTTACTAGCGACACTGCCCTGTCTTGAAGTATCATCCCTCGCTTCGGAACTTGCCCGTCGGTCGTTCTCATGCGCCTTACCCCGTCGCTGCTTCTCAAGTGACCTCTGCACGCCGCTGTTGCTTGCTGCCAGGGCTTGCAAGATCCGTCCTTACTGCCACGACCTGGACAATGAGAAGATGGCTCAGGCATCTGCACTGGGTTGCTGCACCAGTTGCCCTTAGGAATGACACTTGCTGCAGGGCACACTGAGAGTGCCGGCTGACCTTGTGCTGTGGGCATCCTCTGACGTCAGGATGGATTTCGTGAAGGTTTTGCGTCGCGATGCGTCGCGTCGTCAAAACAGTAGCAGTTTGGACCGCATCTCAAGAGCCTCCACTCTGAAGAAGAAGATCCCTTGTGCCCTGATAAAGAACTCGGAAACCTAGCAAGATGTGCTCGGAGCCTTCAAGTTGCAAAGCTCAAGCTCAAACTGCAAAACAGTCTACGCGTCGCCTGCGGAGGCAGGCGTGCCACCTTGCCTTTTGGATGCTCTTCGGCCGGTGGGTTTGGTTTAGGCTTGAGGTTTCAGGGTAGCTTGTGCTGGTGGTGTGAAAAGTTCGCAGGCCATAGTATTAATCTGGCGTGGGGTGCTTGTGCTGTCATGATCACTCCCACTGGTGTTCCGGCAGCATGAAGCAACTAGTGAAGAGCTGAGAGCCTCGAGGTCCGATGCACCTCTCAGTTTTGGGATTTAGGTTCGTCACTGCCGATTTTGAGAATGCAGTCCAGTTGGCGGTGTTTGTTTTCGGGAAGAAGGACGCTACAATGCAAGATTCAGTTTGCAATCCTACTTACTCGCTGGTTGCCGGTATGAAGTCTTCATCAAACTAGGTAATGAATCACTGCAAGTGCTTCCCAAACTGCCCCCAAGATTCAGGAAGGCCAAACATGTGACGAACGTGTTTCACTAGTTTGGTGATTCTATGTGTAGCGATATGCACGCCCAACATTACGTAACCGGTAATGCAGCTTTGCAATAATTTCAGTAGCCAACGAATTGCCTCCTCTGGGTTGCCGCATGACCTGAGAGCCTTTTCGACTGTGCAAGTTGTATGTAAACCCAGTAGTATCTTCAGTCATTAAGCCGCTGAAGGCAGTGAGTATACGATGAAGTAGAATGATAAAACCTGCAAGAAGCATTCCCTGATTCAGAAGTGAGTTATGCTGCAATCAAGCAGCCGAGCCAGAAAAGCGTGTTCGCTTGTCATGTGTGTCCTTGCTGCAGACCCGTTAATGGCTATAACCCAGTCTTTGCTTTCCATCCTGACTCAAATCGTGCTAGCCCAGGTTCTTCTACATTCACCTCGCGAGAGAGATCCCCTGGAAGCCCTTCCCGAACTTCACCTTGATTTGGTACCAGGATGCTGTGTTTCGGGTTTAGCTAGGTTTTTCTGCACTTCCATGCCACTTGGCCCCTGGAATTGCGTTTTGTTTGTATCAGTTGCAAAAAACTGCACGACTCCTGCGTCTCCCTGCATAGATCTCTACGAGAAAGCTGACACTGCACTGAAGCCTTTGTTGCAGGACCGGTTAGATGTGTGTCGAGACTCTGAGCCACTGCCGAGTGCGCGCTTACCCAAAGAGGCCGCAGTCAAGGGAAGAAGTCCCACCCGAGTAGGAGCTTTTTCCAACAAGTAGACCCCAAGCAGATTTGTTAAGGGTTTTTTTTGGGGTTGGCCCGAAGGCGACGGTCTTTGCAGAAAGATGCAGTCTTGGTTAATGCGCTGAGAGTTTACAGAGGCTTGAAACTTCTGGTACGTTTCGGTTGTCGCGCAGACCCGGCTGTCAGGTGAGCTTCTCTTTGCTAGCAGCCGGGAGGGCCGAAGCGGGGTGGAGGGTGAGTCGGGGGTTTGTTGTTTGCAGGGACAAAAGTTGTTCCTCTACCCGCTCAGCTTTCTCCAAATCCTTAACGTCTGTACAACAGACGGGCAAGACCTAGATATCTACGCCTGGGTTCGACGCAGCACCGTGAATCTGAAGCATGGCAGGTAGCTGCATATCTGCCCATGTGGCTGCTGAGCCTGCTCTTTGTGTACGAGTGCGGGTCCAAGCACCATGGAACGGAGATTGCCTTGCTGGTTTAGGGTTTCAGCAGCTGAAACCAATGCACAGGCTATATAGCGGCGGCCAGACTTGTTCGTGATATTGTTCCCTTAATAACTGACGTAGAGTATACCCCAATGCCAAACCATTAGCTGAATAATTGTTGCCCTGCATGCAGAAAGAGACATCACCCATGGTTGCAGGAAGCTCCAGCTTTCTTGCTGAGGCCTGTGAACCAGTTGCTGAATCTTTACCGCCCGGCGGTGACAGCTTGCCACAACATGCAGGCAATGTCAAGCTTGTTCACAGAGTGATGAGACCCTCGACTTTCACCTGCCTCGTCTTGGGAAGCTCTGTGTAGACACTGTAGTTGTAGTACCGTGCGCTGCAGCCTCAAGTCTTTCATGTGTCTCATCGCAGGTCTCACAGGATTCGTCCACCTTTAACTTGATAAGCCCGCTGTGCAAAACACCCATTGGCTCCGTCCTCTGCGCAGATCTTTGAGTCCCTGTTCGCGGTCAGCGTAGTCGGCGCAGGCTCGAAAGTCCAGCGACTTGGGAGGGGGGACCACAGCTCCGGAGTTTTGGAGCCCGAATCTCATCATTACGACGGTAGAATTATCATTACTACGAGTATCAGCACCACTGTTATTACTACTAGTATGTCCTCCATCAAGCAACGACTCGAGACAGATCAATCGATATTGTGTTTGAAAAGCACATAGCGTTCTACGTCCGTGCTCCGGCATGCTTGCGGAGTAGTCATATTGATCTTTATCCCCTAAACAGCGTGGTAACACCATGGGGTTCTTGATCTCGCCTCGGTGGACCGTCGGGCGCGCGCGGAAAAGGAGCTCCCCGCGTCCTACGGCAGATCGCGATCAGGAATGCTGCTGAATCTCGCCAGTACTTGGGTTCGGGCGTGATTTTGGCAGCGTCCTGGTGGTCTCCTGGTGCTCTCCTGATGTTATCCTCGAAGTCTCCTGCTGGTCTCTTGGTGGTCTCCTGGGGCTCTCTTGGTGGTCTCTTCGTGGTCTCCTGGTGTCGTGGCGTTCACTTGCCGGTCTCTTGCCCGTCTCCTGGCTGTCTTTCAGAGGTCTCCTGGTCCTTGTCCTTGTCATCCTGGTCGTGCTGGTCGGAGTGCTCAGCTCGTCGTGAGTGGTAACATGGCGTAAATGCTGGAAAAACACAGGCGGCAACTAGTTGCGACCGGAGTTTTACCAAGCAATTCAGGACCGTTCGCATGTCACTCTGGTGGGACGTTCGGGTCCCATTGGCATGCTTTTGGTGTCGTTGTTCACTTTTTCGGGATCTCCGCGGCATAATTGTGCAGGAACGCGTGCTAAGTTTTGCTCTTCGGGTGTGGGTGGCACTGGTATTGGAGATCACATGCCTCCTTCTTCCAGGCATCGGCTTCGTAAGGCACTTCAGTGGCCTGCACCTCAGCTCCTGCGGCGTGAGCTTCGGGATTCATAGCTCCGAGGATATGCCATGCCAATATGCATTGAGGATCGAATCAGGGTGCTTAGTGCCTAGAGTGAGCTGTGGCTCCTGGGCCCACGCCAGACCCAGCCCTAAACCTCTCACGTGCTAGGATCGTTGATGATACAACCCATGCAATCCCAGCCTCGCTTTAGCTGGCATAGCTTACTTGACCCGAGCTTGTCCCGATCCGCTTTCTTGGGTTGCTCCAGTAGAATCGAATCCGCCCCAACTTCGCAAGCCTTTGGCGAGTTTAGTCCACGAGCTTGATCCAGATGTTGGTTTGCTCCCATGTGATGTCAATCTGGAGGTGCGAATCATATCGAGTTTCCAAACATGGATTTAAGGCGAAACTGAAAGACATAGGTCACAGGTCATAGGAAGAAACCCTGAACTGTATATTGAACCAACATGCCCAGATCTAGTTACCATATCATTTCTTGGGGCTCCTCATAAGAATGAAGCCATAATATACCCCCAAAACCCAACTCTGATTGTTAATTAAGGCCCCTGGGTTAGCCTCCCATCCCCGCGCCTCCGAGGCAACGCCGGTGCCGTTTGCATTGGCATATTGGTCACGGCCTTCTGCTTGTGGTTGGAGCCAGAGCTTCTTTGTGAGGCCTTTTGGGGTGTTTTGTGTTTTCCTCCGAGGGGTTTTGGGCTGGGTTTGGGGGCTTGGGAAATGCATTTGGGACGCTATGTAGGCCAGCCCCGTCGCTTTGGACATGTCTCCCCCTTACGATTCCCTCTCTCTCTCTCTCTCTCCCTCTCCCTCTCCCTCTCCCCGTCCCTCTCTCTCTCTCTCTCTCTCTCCCCTCTCTCTATGTCGTCCTCAGTATGCTCTATGTCAAGTACGTAACAGCATTGGCGCACGAGAAGAGTGCAGGGATTCCGGAATGGTCGTCGCTTCGTGGGCTGCACGCCCTGCGAAATGTTGCTGGGACTTTGTGAGGTTTTCGTTTCGGAAAGATGTCTTGCTTACAGCTTTTGATGGCTGCATTCTAAACCCTAAATATGACTTTGGTGGACCGGCACCAAGCTTACACACCGACGCCCCGGCCCCAACCCCTCTGCCTTCTGCCCCGCCCCGAAAAAGAGAACGTTGTGGGACGTCAGGGGTTAGGGTTTGGGGTGTGTTGGGTTGAGGATTTGCGGTTTTCATGGGCTAATTTAATTAGGGTGCAGGATCTGCCCCCCGAGACCCCCAAATCACGTACTAGAATCGCTTGATTGCCAGCCAAGAGTCATGTGGACATGTCGTCTTCGGAAGGCTACAAAAGTCTGTTTGGTACATGTTGCAGCAGCTCTGTTTCCTAGGAGGTGAAGTTTGCAGCGAGCCCACAGGTTTCACATGGCAGGCTTTCGGCGATTGGGTATCAATCTAAGAGATCCTGGCCAGAATCTAACAAAGAGACAAGGCTTCCGGGTGCCTTCCTGTGTGCATGGCTGCTGGAGGTGCAGGGGTTGAAAGTTGAAAGTCGGGCAAAGCCTGCAGGGGCCGAATCGAAAGCGCAGTTGGGCTAGATGAGAGTTGGAGAACACAGAGCATAACCACGTGACAGAGAAGCAATTTGGCTTCAGGGGGCGAAGTTTCAGGTTTAGCACGCATCATCACGCATCGTGTTTTTTTGTGCGATGTTGGTGTCAATGGATTTCTCGAGCTTCATTCCCTTGTCAACTGGGGTGTGATTCCGCCTGTGGTTGTATTACTAGTGTATTACATTTATCATTATTGCATTATAGGCTATAGGTTTCGTAGAGTATAGGAAAGTACAGTCTAGTATATAGCAAAGTATTCAGTATTATTCAGTATATTGAAAAATCACGTCCGAAGCACCCCCAACTCCGGACACTCAGGGCACCTGGACCCCGAGTCGATGCGGTTGCCTCACAACCGATTTCTTTAATCTCGAGGCATATTACTATTATCAATGATTAATGCGGTTGTTGTGGCACTTTTTGTTGTTACTGTATAAGCATTGTCATTCCGACTCTCGGTATAGTTTATTAGTGACCCACAAATGTGCACAACATCTTCACATCTATTCAGCATTGCCATCCTTCATAAGAATCAGTTTTACCCTCGTTCTCCTCCTGACAAAACCCGTCGAAGCCAACAAGAAGCACTGACCAGAGCCCCTGTCTGAAATGCTGTGTTCAACCTGAAACACCCTCCCGTCCCCGATCAAGCTTACACATGGGTCTCGGCACTGCGTCACCCAAAGAAGCTTCTTAAAAGCCACTTGAACTCGGGCCCCCCCCCCCAAAAAAAAAA
>CAJNJA010003270.1:0-18162 GCA_905231915.1 Symbiodinium necroappetens | reverse complement strand
AGGGTTTAGGGTACGCATAGGGTTTAGGGGTTTAGGGTTTAGGGATTAGCGTTGGGGATGGGTCACGGGATGGTGCGCTTGCAGAGTCCTTCGCTTGTGAGTTTCGGGGGAGAAGGTTCCGAGTGAATGGTCCCAAACGATGGAGCGGATGACACGCACCATGACGATGATGCCAACGGTGGTGATCCCAGAGACTCAACCCCTTAATTAAGGAATATACCTTAAACTATAATAGGAACCCTAATATGATTTAAGGTCTATTCCTTAATTAAGGGGTTTTGGAGTCTCTGGGATAGCTGCTGCAGCTCATGATGATGGCGAGGAAAAAGCTGCAGGATTTCAAAGATGGTCACAAGTTTTATTGGTTGCATCGTTTATGGATTTCGTGCTAGAATAAGCTCTATGCAACTGCTTGTGTTTCGCGCACCACAAAGCCGTCTTTGATACTCCCACGCACTGTTTCCAACCTACCTCAAGGCAACATAAGACAAATGCGGCTGACCCCCTAACCGCAAGAAAGCCTCACAATGCTCCGTTGTCCTGGTCCCCGAATAGCCCTGATGCTCGCATGGATCGCCGAAGATGTGAGGCTTCATCGAGAGAGTAGGGGAGCTCGAGCAAAACCCTCGAAGCTCAACTTCGGCCAACCCCCTAAACCCTACAAGCCTAAAGCCCAAAAAGCCCCTAAGCCCTGAACCCTAAAAGCCTAAAGCCCTATAAGCACCCTGAAGTCGGGTTGTCTTTCTCTGAGTCCCTGAGGCGTACCTGAAGCTTCACACTCAAGATCTAACCTCGCAAACTCCGTGTCCCCGGATCCTCAACCCTAAACCCTGAACCCTAAACCCTAAACTCTAAGCCCTAAACCCTAAAACCCTAAACCCTACACCCTAAACCCTATAGGCTTCGGAGTCGTTGCGACGAAAAGGGCCCTCAAAAAAAAAAAAACAAAACCCTAAGCCCTAAATCCGAAGCCGTAAACCCTAAACCCTACACCCTCTCCTCTGGGCATCTGCTCGCTCCTTTAAACCCGAAACCGAGCAGCCAGGCTCCCTCTCGCAGCGCTCCGAACCAGCTGCAGGCTGCTGGGTGCGGGTCTTCGGGCTTTAAATTTGTCCCTTTTGGGTTTTTTTAGGGGGTTTTAGGGGTTTAGGGGTTTAGGGTTTAAGGGTTTAGGGGATTAGGGGCTTAGGGGTTTAGGGGTGTAGGGGTTTAGGCTTTAGGGTCTTAGGGCTTAGGGGTTTAGGGTTTAGGGGTTTAGGGGTTTAGGCTTTAGGGTTTAGGGATGGACTCTTCCTGGGAAGGACGGGAGGAGATGCCGCCGGCTGCTGGAAGCGCTGCTGGGGTTTGCTGCCGGGGAGGGCCGCGACCTGAGTCCTTTGCACCTCGAGCCAAGGATTTCCGCCTTTGCGGTTTAGGGGTTTAGGGTTTGGGGGTTTAGGGGTTTAGGGGTTTAGGGTTTAGGGTTTAGGGTTTAGGGGTTTAGGGGTTTAGGTTTCAGGGTTTAGGGGTTCAGGGGTTTAGGGTTTAGGTTTCAGTAGGGTTTAGGGTTTAGGTTTCAGGGTTTAGGGTTTGGGGGTTTAGGGAATAGGGTTTAGGGAGCTGGCAAACACACGCCCAGGCCAGTGATGAGATGCCCCGCTGATGAAGCTGACGCCAAAGGTCAGGACCTGTCAGGGGTTGCAAAAGTGGTCAATGATGCGTAGTACTGCACGTTCGCGTTTTTTTAGCAATGAGAGGTATCAGCCCTGCCATCCCAGCATCATCTCATCTAATCCTTGTCGTTGTTCGTCGTCATGGCCGCCACTACCATCATCATCGTCGTCATCGTCATTGCCATCCTCATCCTCACCGTCACAGTCATCGTCATCGTCATCGTCGTCATCACCACTCCCATCATCGCCATAATCGCCATCATCACTGCTATTGTCGCCAACTCCTCCTCCTCATCGTTATCTGCCTTCATTGCCATCTTCCTATTAGTCTCGGCCTACTACTATTTCGACTACCATTATGATTATTATCATCATTATCATTATCATTATCATTATTGATTATGATCATGATTATGATTATTATACTTATTACCATTACTACTACTATGAAGACAGAGCCCCTCCTGGACCCTGTCAGACTGCGGAGGCCCGGCCTCTGCATGGCTCCGCCCGGGGCGCAGTCAGCGAGGCGGAAGCTCTGAGTGCATCCGCGCGGAGGTTTTCTCTGTGGGCTTTATAGGCCCCAAGCCCTAAGCCCATAAACCCATAAACCATAAACGCTAAACTGTAAGCCCTGAACCCGTAAACCCTAAACCCTAAGCCCTAAACCCTGAACCCTGAACCCTAAGCCCTAAACCCTAAACGCTGAACCCTAAACCCTAAGGCTCTAGGTTCGGGAGCTTCAGGGCGTAAGTTGGAGCAGGGGGAACTTAGTTTCATTAGGGTTTAGGGGTTAGGGTTTAGGGGTTTAGGCGTTCAGGGGTTTGGGGGTTTAGGGGTTTAGGTGTTTAGGGGTTTAGGGGTTTAGGGTTTAAGGTTTAGGGTTTAGGGGTTTAGGGCTTTAGGGTTTCAGTTGATTCAATGATGCATGCCTCAGAGCCTAACAGAAACCTTGGTGGAGCCCATACGAAACTTCATCCAAAACAGTAGCAATGGTTACAAAATCGAAATTTCGTCGCGGCCGTTGTGGTGGTGGTGGTGGTGCTGGTGGTAGTAGTGGTAATCGGAACACACGAGGAACAACAAGAGGGTTCAATGGCCAGAGCAGTAGCAGATGACGTCGAGGCCCGGGCGGCAGAGGGCTCCAGCGAATGGGCCGCCGCCGGAGGGTTTGAGGCAGGGGGTCTGAGTTATCTTTGAGTCGGTTTGCTGGTGGCTTCTGCCTTCGAAGGCTCGGCTGCTGGGATCGAAGCCTGTTGAGGATGTTTTGGGCTCTTGGGGCCTTAGGGTTTAGGGTTTAGGGTTTAGGGTTTAGGATTTTGGGCTCTTAGGGTCTGCTTTTTTCGGAGTTTAGGAGTTTCAGATCAGCTGATGGTTTCTTGAAGATGTCTTCCAAGAGCCTGCGTTGCATGGCCGCAGCTGCGAAAGATCTTGGGGAATCGAGCCGACCGCGCACGAAACCCTGGGCTTTCCTCTGGGCCAAGAGCGTCCGGTGCAGAGCCAGTTGTAAAGAGACCTCTAAGAGCTTCTGCAAAGAGACCCCTAAGAGCTTCTGTAAAGAGACCCCTAAGAGCTTCTGTAAAGAGACCCCTAAGAGCTTCTGCGCCCTCTGACCATGATGGCCCCATGACGGCCATCCCCGAAGGCTATGTGCCCGTGGTCGACTTTGGCTTTTGTCCACCCTCGGGGATCTTCTTTCAGCTGGGGCTCTACCTCTTCGAGCCTCGTTCAGCTGTGAGAGCTTTTTGCACCTCTTGGTTCCTAGGAAGTATCGAACGATAGAGTAGAGTATAATATAATAGAACATAGTATACTATAGTATCATAGAATAGACCATAATATAATATAACATAAAAGAGCTCCGCCTCTTTTAGGGCCTCCAGGGTCGCCTCACCGAGTCCCGACCAAGACATCGTGAACGACCTGGTCCAGATCAGCACCTTTCTACTGCACGGAGACTGGTGGTTTGCCGCGGTTCTGAGCTTCTTCATTTTTCTTAGCTTGGGACTCACGATCCCGAAGATGTGGGCGGACAGCGATCTGCAGCGCTTCGACCCACTGGGCGAAGCCCGGCTCTCCTTGGCCCGGGGGGTGCCGACCGTGGCTTGGGAGCGGATGCTAGCTGCGGAGCGGAACATCGAAGCCCCGAGCACGGGGCTCATCGCGCCCTACGGCGCAACGTTGCTGGCACTCACGCCGCTGCAGGCAGCCAGCTGCCTCTATGGGCTCTGCACCTCCGCAAAGGCCATGGCCGAGGGCCGGCTGCATGTGGAGGCAGGCCGTGAAAAGAGCTGTCGAGGAGCTGTAGCTGTTTTTTTGTGTAGGGATGCTCGGAGAGCCTGGAGTCCTTGAAATCAGGGTCTCGCAAAGCTGTCTAGGATTTTAGTAGGATCCTGTCGTAGAGGGACGTTGACCCAGGCAGCTCTTATAGACGTGATGCATTGTTGCGTGCAGGTGGTGAATGGCACGGACACTGGAGGCGCAGAAGCCTTGAAAGCCGTTCGCCCGGTGAAGGCCGCCCTGCTCTTTGCCTGGTATTTCGCCGCCTTTGCTGCGGAGCTGGCGGCCTTCGCCGTGGCGAGCGCTACCCTGCACCCCATCATCGTGGTGCCGGGGTACCTCCTCGGTGCAGTGGCGAACGGAGCAGCGACGTGGTGGTCTGGATCACAGGATTTTTTGGACACGGCGGCATTATCTTGCGTCATGGTTGCCTTTGCTATGGCAGGCGACCAGACGAAAAGCTTCTTAAAGAACACAGCAACGAAGACCGAAGCTAGTGGCCCGGGCTTTATTCCAGCGCTCGTTATTCTTGCCCGCTTCATCTCCTGGACGGCCCTCTGCTTCCTCGATTTTCCCCAGGGCCTTCTTCAACTGGGCTCCCTGGGCCGCCCTATGGGCCTCCCGGTGCTCCGGGAAAAATTCCTGGAGCCGGCTGCGGCTTCTTGGGAGGCCGTGGCGTGTTTCACTTCGCATTTCTGGATATCTGTCGAACCGGAGGCCAATGCGACTTCCATGTCTTTGACCGAAGAGGTGGGTTTTGGCGACTGCGGCTGGCCGACAAGCGGCCAGCTGAGTAGTGCATCAACAATCTTTAACACCTGTTTGTTCTCCTTGGCTGTGATTCTTGTCCCACTTCACATGTGCATTGTGATCGGAATGTTGCTTTGCAATCCCATTTACGCCTGTGGCGACGAGAACCTCAGCCTCAAAGAGGAGGTCGAAGCGAAGCAGCGCGAAATCAACGATTTCGCGGAGCGCAGCGAGCAAGCTGCGGGACAGCACGAGCAGCTGAGTTCTCTTGCAGACCAGGCAACGTGCACATGTCTGTGTGACATGTCACCGCATGGAAGCAGGACTATATAAAGCGACCTGGAAACGAAAAGACGAGTGCTGAGCTCTCACAACTCGTGTTGCCAACCTCGCACAACAAAGCCGATAGGAAGCTTCCGTGCAAGAGCGCGCGCACGCTCTTGGTGCAAGACTTTGTCTACCTCATCCGAATAATTAGAATAGGGTTTGGGGGTATTTTCTATTATAACTATAATAAGGACCGCTGAAACTCTCGTGCAGAAGCCGAAAGCTCGGAGTGAAGCATCGGAGATGTACGTAGCTTGCTTGGGGTTTAGGGTTTAGGGTTTAGGGATTGGGGGCAGAGAATCTCCGGTCCAGAGATCTTCGGCGTTTTTTCTGGGGAGACAGATCTCCCGGTTCTCCGAGCTTTGTTTGGGGGCCCATCTCCACATCAAGTCTGGCAGCTGTGTTCAAGCAGCCGCTCCACCGCGGATCTCATACTATTCACATGTGGGGCGTAGCCCAGCTAAGCACAATCTGGGGAATTCTGTAAACGAGCGCCAATGAAGACTTGTAATGCTTTCCTTCCCTTCTCACGTGCTGAAGCAGGGCAAAGGCTTGAAGACACTCCCAAACGAAACCAGTCAGTTCAAAATAGAGCACTGCCGGTTACTTGCTGCGCCCCTGAACCCTAAACGCCGAACCTACAGTAAAGCCCTAATCGCCAAACCCAGCTTAAGTCAACAAAGAACCCCAAACCTACAACCTCAAAGCTCTGAGCGTTTAAGGGTTAGGGCTTGAGGTTCGAGGGTTAGGGTTTAGGGCTTAAGGGTTACGGCTTAGGGCTTTGGGTTTAGGGTTCCCTTAGCTGTATAGCCCTCATCACCACCGGCGCAGGGCTGCAGCCAGGGCGCCGCCGTGGTCCGTGAGGCCGGATCTCAGAGCTTTTCCGTCCAAGAAGTCTTGGTTTCTGCTGGGGACTCATGAGCCTGCGGGTCAGGGCTCGGACACATCTGAGTGCGGGTTTGAGAAATAGGGGCTGTTGATGTGCACGTGTAAGAGCCTGCAGCTGCGAAAGATCTTGGGGATCGAGCCGACCGCGCACGAAACCCTGAGCTTTCCTTTGTGATTGGAGCTGCTCTCCGCGATGGATGTCCCCAAAGGCTACGCTCCAGTCGTCGCCTTTAGCTTGTGTCCACCTTCGGGGATTTTCTTCCAGCTTGCCGTGTACCTTTTCGAGCCTCGGCCATGCTGTTAGGGTTTTGTCCCACCCTAAACCCTAAACCCTAAACCCTATAAATCCTAAACCCTATAAAACCTAAACCCTAAACCGTAATAGGGGCGTCTTGCTGCTTACAAGGGGTCTCGGGGTGGAATGTGGGGCCCCTGAGTCCAAGCCTCCCCCCGCGCAGGACATCGTGAACGACCTGGTTCAAATTAGCACCTTTCTACTGCACAGAGACTGGTGGTTTGCAGGATTCATGAGTTTCTTCATCCTCCTAAGCTTGGCGCTCGCAGTCCCTGAGATGGCGGAGGAGAGCAAGCTTCGGCGCTTCGACCCGCTGGGCGAAGCCCGTCTCTGTTTGGCCCGAGGTGTGCCGACCGTGGCTTGGGAGGTGATGCTCGCTTGTGAGTGGAGCATCGAAGCACCTGCCACCGGGCTCATCGCACCCTACGGCGCAACGTTGCTGGCACTCACGCCGCTGCAGGCAGCCAGCTGCCTCTATGGGTTGGTGAGCTCAGCAAAGGGCATGGCCGAGGGCAGATTGGGTGCGGAGGCGGGCTATTGCCGAAAAGATTGAGAAGGCTGCATCGTAGGATAGGTCACGCAAATCTGTGTAGGCCTGTACATGCCCATGCTACAAGAACGTACTGGGAAGCTTCTAGACACATGCGGGTGGTGTGTAGCCTGTGCGGCCGCCCATCGATGCCGGGACAAGTTTCAAGACCCTCGGGAGGTGTCGACCGGCACTGACGGTGCGGAAGCACATGCGTTGAAAGCAGTTCGCCCGGTAAAGGTAGGGGTTTTCTTTGCTTGGTACTTGGGCGCATTTGTGGCGGAGCTGGCTGGCTTCGCCGTGGCGAGTGCGACATTGCACCCCATCATCACAGTGCCTGGGTACCTCCTTGGTGCAGTGGCGAACGGCGCAGCGGCCAGGTGGAGTGGATCGCAGGATTTTTTGGATGCCGCACGAAATTCTTGCTTCTTGGTTGGCATTGCCATGGCAGGCCTCCAGACCAAAAGCTTCCTCAAGAACACAGCAACAATAACTGGAGGAGGAGGCCCCGGCTACATTGCAGCGGTTTGCATTCTGATGCGCTTCATCGCCTGGACGGCCCTCTGCCGATTGGACCTTCCCCAGGGCCTTCTTCCCCTGGGCTCGCTAGGACGGCCCATGGGCCTCCCGGTGCTCCGGGAAAAATTCCTAGAGCCGGCCGCCGCTTCTTGGGAGGCCGTGGCGTGTTTCACTTCTCATTTCTGGATATCTGTCGAACCGGAGGCCAATGCGACTTCCGTAGCTTTGACCGAAGAGGTGGAGTTTGGCGACTGCGGCTGGCCGACAAGCGGCCAGCTGAGTAGTGCCTCCACCATCTTCAACAGCTGCCTGTTCTCCTTGGCTGCGGTTCTTGTCCCATTGCACATGTGCATTGTGATCGGAATGTTGCTTTGCAATCGCCTGTGGCGACGAGAACCTCAGCCTCAAAGAGGAGGTCGAAGCGAAGCAGCGCGAAATCAACGATTTCGCGGAGCGGAACGAGCAAGCTGCGGGACAGCACGAGCAGCTGAGCCTGCTTCCGAATTAGGCAGAGTCCCCTGGCAGAGCCGATGAAACCCGACCCTGGGAGAAACCCTTGCTGAAGGACTTCAATGTCTAAGCCTCAGCCCTTAGTTTGGGAGTTGGCATCCCTCCCCGTTGCAGGCCCTGGCTCTAACACGGACGATCACCGGCTTTGGCCGCGCGGCGCGCTGGGAGGAGGTGCCTGCAAAGAGTTTCGGGATCCGAGCAGGTTCGGGCTGTGAGGGCCGCAGATATCTCGAGGAGCAGTAGGTCAACGCCGAAACTTGAAACCCTTGCGCCTTAAACCCACGGCCCCAAACCCTCAAGTGCCAAACCCGCTGAATCCTAAACCCGGTTCTTGTAAGATGTCGGCCCGATCTCGGCCGCACACCCGACAGCTGCCATAGCCAAAGCTAATTGTCCTTGACTTTACAAGCCTAAAAAAGCCCTAAATCCAAGGCACTGGAAGAACCCAAAATCCGACACAGATCCCCTTGGCCCTGCGCGCCCGAACAAAAAAACATCCTTGAGCCATAAATTAAGAAAGCTCGGCAGAGGCAATACAGAAGTTCGCGGACTTCAGGCGGCGAAGCATTGAGAACCTGGGCCGACATGCGATTGATGACACTTGTAGTAGTGCGGCTTTTGGCGTGCAGGGTCTCTGCCCGGCCACCACGTTTCCAGGGGTTTCTGTCTTAATCCCAATCCTGTCGGAGATGCAAAGCACTCGGTCGCAGTTTAGGGTATCCGAAGAGTCATACGACTAATTGCATCGCCCCCTGGATGTGTTCTACTCTGGTCTGCCTGAGCCTTGTTCCAGGTCCCATCGAAGCTCCAGATACTTCGGAGCGGAGGCCTTTCGATTGGTCCAGAATTCGTTTCTCTGAGGTACGACGGCGTGGCCCTGAACGCGGCCATGAGCGCTTGCAGCAAGGCGCGTTGACTCTGAAGCTGTGAGACCCTTTGGTCGAAGAGTTCCACTCAGCTCGAAGCTTCGGGAGTGCTGTATCTTTGGGTTTAGGAGTTTGGTGAGTTTGGATCGACCGCCATCTGAGGGAAGCAAAGAAGCCGAAGCAGCTGCCTGTGCCCAGGGGGCAGCTTGGCGTCGAGCACTTCTTCTTTTTGCCGAGGTCCGCTGGCAACAATTCACGTAAGTGGTTCCGATCCGCGACTTGGGATCATGAATCTGAATGCCCTCTGCAATGTTTTCAATCGGCAGAGCTCGAAAAGGCCTTCGCGGTCGCAAGGCCGCAGATCTCAACCGCTTGCTTTCCGAAGGCAGAAAAAGTCTCTAGTAGCTTCAATCGGGATTCATAAAATCCGAAGCTTCAGAATCGCGCCACGTCAACACCCACAATCCCCGAAACCTGAAAAGTCGGCTCAACCCTTGCCGCGCTTTCGCGAATCGGCCCCGAGACCCTTGCGAGCTCGGTGGAATCCACAAAAGCCAGAGTCTGAACCAGAAGCGGGGGGATCCCCTGCACCCTGAACCCTATAAACCCTAAACCGCCTAAACCCTAACTAAACCCTAAAAGCCCGAACTGAACCCGATTCCGAGCTTAAGGCCGCCGCCCCAGTTATTCCTCGAAGCCCCCCCGAGACCCTCTGACCCGACCTACTCTCGAGCCTCCTAAACCCTAAAACCCTAACCCCGGAATCCCTCCACCCCCCGGAGCTCCAAGAGCCCCAAAGGCCCGAAATCCTCCAAAACCGTGTCAAAAAACCCCTTAAACCCTAAAGCCCTATAAACCCTAAACCCTATAAACTATAACCCCTATAAACCCTGTAAACCCTATAAGCCCTGTAAACCCTATAAACCCTATAAACCCAATCTCAGGAAACCTAAGACCCTAAAATCCACCCCAGCGCCTATGCTTCTCTGGACTCGAAGCCGCGAGGCGCGAAGGGAAGGTCTTGCGCCCACGGCCGTGACCCACAACACGGTGCTCGACGCCTTGGAGCCTCCGACAGGAGTTTGTGAAGGGGCAACGGATGATACCTGAAAAGTACAGACTCTTCTCTGGGTGTTCTCGTCTTTCGTGAAAGGGCGTCATGGCCTACTGTTCGTGATAGGCTTGGGGGCGGCAGGTAGTAAGTGCTGTCGTCTTGAAGCCCGAGTTGTAAGTGTTCTTGTGTGTGTGTGTGTGCTGTTCCACGGGATTCCTCCTTCCGGATTTCAAGGAGCACGTCCTGGGAGGTCGTGTGCATACCTCGGTCTATAGAGACTATCCGGGCATGTGTCTGGAGACAAGGGACAGCTACGGCAGTTCTTGTTTAGACTCTCAGAGAACTCCATGGGCCCTTTCCGAAGCCTTCACATGCATTTCACGATGAGCCTTGGTCAAACCTGCAGTAAAAAGAAGGTCAGGCAGAGTTGTCAGTTGTCAGATGCTCATGGCTGCTTTAACATTCCGGGTGCTCATGCATGTCGCTCGGGGATTTACTTGTCTTGTTTTGCCAGTCTTATGCGTGGGGTTTTGAAGCCCTCCCCCCCCGCACGCCCCTCACTGCCAGAAAGCGTCCCAAGACTTCCGGAATTATAACCAGAGCGCTGAAGCCTTCAACTCTAAACCCCTTAACCCCTTAAGCCCTTAACCCCCGAAGCCCTTAAACCCCTTAACCCCTAACCCTTCAACCCTTGAACCCCTCAACCCCTTAAACCCTGAACCCTTCAACCCCTCCCTGAACGCTTCAACCCCGTACAAGCTCAGGGGAAAGGCGCTGGATGGCGCGAGGTCCTCAGCCTGCGGCTTGGGCGGATGTAAGCTTTGCCTGGGTCCTCGTTGGCTAAATAAATTTGTGATATAATAAAACCCAATAAAATTGATCATGTAAAAAAAGACCAACAGGGAACCGCTGTTTAGGGACTTAGAAAACGATCTCCAGGGCGTAAGAGCCCTCTCAGGGCAGATCAAGCATTAGCCTACTTGGGGGTTCATGGGGTAATTATAACTGGGGTATATTCATCCATACTTACAACCCCATATTAGGGGACTTACATAACCCCACGTATAACTAACCACCCATGAACCTCCAAGTACCACAACAGCTTGCAGCCTGAGCAAGAAAGCCTGAACCGAAGCGTTCAAGTCCAAATCCCCCCAAAAAAGGAAAAGCCCCAGGTTGGGTGCCCTGGTGCTGGCCACCCTCCGGCCGGACGCCTTCTCCCGCAGCGCCGTCATCAACGGCTTTGGAAAGGCCTGGTGCCCCCTTCAACCCTAAACCCCTAAACCCCTAAACCCTAACCCCTAAACCCTTACCGTGCTCGAAGTCCCAATCCTTAAACTGCAGAAGCAGGGGTCTGAGATCAGTTCTTTTGGAAGAAGCCTTTGTGCCCTAAACCCTAAACCCCATTTCTTCTAATGAAAGAAGCCCAAGCCCCAAATCCAACCCCAAAAACAGAAGCGCCCTCAACCCTAAACCTTAAACCTAAACCCTAAACCCTCTAAACCCTAAACTTTCTTAAAGCCCTAAGCCCCCTAATCTTTCTAAACCCTAAACCCCCTAAAAACCCCTCAAAGCGCCCCCAAAAGGCCGGGCAGTGGCCGAAGGCGAGGCAGCTCTTGGCCGCCGGCCTCGCGCTGGGCGCGGTCCTGGCCCTGGTCCCCTGCGCCCCTGGCGGCAAGGGATTTATAAAGGGGGAGTTTTGAGTTTTAGGGTTTGGGGTTTCTGGATGTCGGGTGCATTTCGGGGGAAAGGAGGTTTGGGCTGCCGAAATGTACTGGTCGCTGGGTCTGGCCTAAAAGGGCGGCGCGGGCTAGCATGGGCTCTGGCCGCTGGCCCTGCCGCAAAGCCTGGTACGAGACGCTGCGTTTCGGGACACCCCAATGAGCTGGCCGTGCCGCAACCCCGGGGCCCGGCGGGCTGGCCGCCCTGCTCGGGGCACTGGGACTCTGGCTGGCTTGGCCAGGCTACACCACAATGCAGCCTTCACGGAAAAATTAAATGACAACATTGCGAAGATCCGGCGCCGAAAACACACTCCTTCAGTCGTGCAGGTGTTCTCGCCTTACGTGTGCGAAGAAACATATAAAGCCGTAGGCCCTGAGAGTTGTAAGTGGGTGGACTTGGGGTGGGCAAGCCCACAGCCCGACACGCGGCCACAAAAGCGCGCTTTCGTTTGGCACGCCCTCAGCCCTAAACCCTAAACTCTTACCTTACACCCTGCCAGGTCTACAGTCTACCAAATTGTTATGACGAATTTGCCAACACGACTACAGATTATTCCTCAGCTCGTTCAGTCCCCCTTCCTGTACGCCCCTACGTGCGGAGCTCGAGGCAACGGCGCGCTGAGTGCCTGCGCCCGGGCTGCCTCTTGGGAGGAGGCGCTTCAGCCCTGCACTTGCAGGCTTTCGGAGCTTCCTTCATCTTCCTGGCTTATGATTTTGAGAAGGCTTCTTAGATTCTTAGACGCAGAGGCATCTTTCTGAGCTTCTTTCATCTTCCTGGCTTAGGAATTGTAGAAATGCTTCTTAGATTCTTCGAGGCATCTTTCAGTATACGGTTTCCCATGAAGCTAGAAGCAGGGCGACTAAACAGGGCTGAGACGATCTGCGTGGAGGCATCTCCCAGCTCCGAACCCCCCAAGTCCTAAGAAGGCCCTCCTCAAGTCAAGTCACCCAAAAGGGGGGGGGTTTCGTGCCGGGCCCCACTGTAAGCCTTGAGCTTGACACCCGAAGCCCCCCAGTCCCAAAGTCAGCGCTGCGAGCCTTTGAAGCTGCAGGGCCTGGACTCCACAATGCAGACAGCAGGAATGCTCATATCATGTGCCGGATGACTTTAACCTCACCCCTACTGTAAACCCTAAACCCCTAAACCCCAAACCCGTGCCCTTAAACCCCCTAAGCCCTGGAGCCCGAGCCACAATCCTGAAACCCTAAACTTTTTCAGGGATGTCGGGACTTGCTGCAGAGGCCCTGGACTTCTTCGATGCCGCGCCGCAGCCGGACGTGATCTCCTGGAACGCGCTGTGAGCCGGCGGATATGGCGGTTTTGGAGAGCGGGTTGTGGTAGTTCTGGGTTTGGGGTTCAGGGTTTAGGGTTTAGGGTTCTAGTAAGCTTTAGAAGAGCTTATGGTCGTCGGGGATGTCTCTAGTTTTTTGATGTATTTCGGCTAGCAGCAGCCTGCAGCGCTCCAGGTTCAAGTAAACCCTAAACGCTCAACCCTCAACCCTAGCCCATCAACCCTAAACCCGCAACCCTAAACCCTTTCACGAGGAGTCTAAGTCCCCCCAAAAGTACGGCACCCTTATCACAAGGATCCCAGAAGATCCCCCAGCATCCCAGTAAACTGCAGCATGTCAGTTGGATCTTCAGTTGCCCGCTCGTTTGCTGTAACACGGCAGTTCTCTAAATTGGGGTCCCATTTAGGGTCCTTGTTATCAGGGTGCCGTACTTTATTTGGGACTTAAACATGGACCTACCCAACATTCCTCTAAGTTAGGGCCCCTTTTTAAGTCCCAAATAATTTCAGTACGGCACCCTTACACAAAAGGATCCTACAAGGGGCCCTAATTCAGGGAGCTAATCCACTATTCAGGCTTGACCAAGGGGCCCTTTTTGCAACCCTTAAACCCCTAAACCCTGAACCCTGAACCCTAAACCCTAAACCTGTGCTCTTTACGGTTTCTGACCTGAAAGCTCGGCATCTCCTGGTGAACATTCGTGAGCCCAAACGCTACTGTGCAGCTCACACTGCATAAACTCTAAACCCCCAAAACCCAAAACCCTAAACCCAAAACCCTATAAACCCTAAACCCTTATAGACCCCCAAAATCCAAAACCCAAAACCCAAAACCATAAACCCCCAAACCCCCAAACCCCCAAAACCCACCGAAATTCTAGGCTCACCGCAAGCGCCCGTGCCGAGCTTTGGCTCAAAGCCTCGGCGCCTGGGCTCTTTTTGGGTTTAGGGTTCAGGGTTTTGGGGGTTGAGTCTAAGGTTTAGGAGGTTAGAGGGTTTAGGGGGTTTTTAGGGTTTTTTGAAGGGTTTTTAGGGTTTTTAGGGGGGTTTAGAGTTTAGAGTTTGAGGTCTTGCAAGAACAAGGTGGCCCAGGTTAAGATCGTCGTTTCTCGAGATTGCCCATAGTTTGACTTGAGATGGACAAATGCTTCAGTTAGCGCTTCAGGGTGCGAGGGGTTTAACGTCTAGGGGATTAAGGGTTAGGGCGGTTAGGGTGTAGGGTTCAGGGTTTGAAGGTGTTAGACTTGGAGTTCTGGAATCAAAGTTTAGATTTCTATGCGGAGTCGTTTTGGCTTCTGTTCTATGAGATGTAGGGGGTTGGGAGTTGGTTGAAGGTGTTACAGAGCCTCAGGATGTGAGGGTTGTTGCACACGAGGTTCCAACGACGTTGCTGTTGCAGCTAGAAAGTGGTCAGGGCGTAACTCCCAAGTGAACCTGAGCCGTCTAGACCGTGACCAGGCCCTTTTGGCGCAGATCGCTGCCGTTCGCGTTCCGGCCACCGCAGTGAGCCACAATGCAGCCATGTCTGCATCACAGAGGCGCTGCTACCGAATCAGCAAAGGGGGGGGCGGGTTTGCAAGAAAGGAAGGTTTGCAGGTGCCTATAGGATCCGTTTTGTGCAGATTGGGGTGATCACGAAGGCGTTGCGGGTCTTGGGCCCTTCCGGATTAGGGGTTCGGCTGTCTCCAAGTGCTCCCAGGTTCCCACACATGGACCTCCGTCTTCAAGCACACAGAGCTGAGCCCCAAATGCCGAAGCCATGCGAGGTCAGGAAGCTGGCAGCTCGCACTGCAGCAGGCAGCCGAGTCGGGTTTTGGGGCTTTTGTTTAGGTTTAGGGTTTAGGGTTTTGGGTTTTGGGCTCTTGTTTGACACAGTGATTCACGGATTTAGATCGGTCGAGATGGCATTGGGCGCCGAAGGAAACTTCCGAGCTTGCGAGAAACCATGGCTACCTCACGTAGATGTGGAGTGACGTGCACTAAAACACTGACGTAGTTGTTGAGGCCTCCTCCTGTACTGACCAAATGATCCAATTCAGAGACGACTGCATCCCTGCCCCGAGTGCATCTGGGCTTCCACATGCTGCCATTGCGACTCTGGCATCGATCCTTCGAGATCGAAATCCTGAAACGGGGCCCAAAGCTGCAGCCCCATTCAAGCACAGCCCATAACATGAATCCTCTTAGCTTCTATCCCCGGACAGTTGATGGCTTTCCAGAGCACTGCGCTGAAGCGGAGCGAGGCAGGCACCCGGAGAGGGTTTTTAGTCAAGTCTCGGAGCTATGACGCCCTAAAGGCCCCAAGGCCTTCACCCTGACGCGTTGGGCTTCTGAGGGTCCGTCGAGCCTTCGCAAGTCCCATGCGAGGCTTCTCCTTCACTCCAGACGCGGGTATTTAAAGGACTCCCATCCAAGATGACGACGAAAGGCTGCAGACTCCAGAGAGGCGATATCAGAAGTGCTAAGAACGCCGAAGAACTCTACACGAGCTCGGCGATCGCCGTTCTTTGGGAAGACGTAGGGTTTTGCTGCTGCTTGAAAGGTTTTAGCTCTTGGGGTGGCAGCTCTAAATGAAGCCGGACAGCTTACAGCTTGCACTGCAGCTGCAGAACCTTCTTGGTCCCATGCAGCATGGGTTTGCGATGTCGCGGGACAGTGCCGCAACCCTGAAACCCTATGCTGCCAATGGTTGGAGGTGTCGTATGGGTCATCCATCAGCGCCTGCCGCCCTTCCGGCCAGTGGTAGCTCAGTCCAGATACCGATGGTTTTTCAGCGTTGGGTGTCCCTTGAATCCTGCGCTTTAGGGTCCGCATTTGTGACGAACGATGCATCCTCCATATACCCCCAATCGGAAGGTCGCAAGCTGTCGGAGGTTCCGACTTCACCGCCGGACCGAAACCCGAAGCGGCACCGAAGCTTCCAAGGCAAGAGGCCTGGGTGCTCCTGAGCACCGCGGCCGCCGCAGCTTTGCGCTCCTCTCCCGTGCTGGGTGCCTCGGAGCAAACGCTTCGAAAGGCCCTTCGGTTTGCTCGGCTAATACGGGTCACCACAAGAAGCATCAACCCCAGCTCTGCCATTGGCAATACCGAAAGAGCTTGTTGGTTTAGCGGATCGTCTCCGACCTCGCAGGGGGCTTTTCAGGCAGCTCATACTTGGCCCTGTCACAGGACATGGGTGCAACGACCCGAAACTATCTCCTGCACAGCCCGCAGCGTTAAACTCGAGGCAATGCTGCAATCTCCTGCTGCGATGGCGCGGGATGCTGGTCTGAGGCGTGGCAGACTGCACCGCTTCAGGACTCAAAGGGTTACAATGTAGCTACAATAGAGCTACAATATACTTCTCATGAAATTTCAATGTAACTCTAGACTATAATATAACGATCGACTACAATATATTACGATTAGAGCTCCAGGTTTGGCGCAGTTCTTGGGATTAGCGGTTCTTGGGAGCTTTAAACGCCACCGGGTTTCGGAGGTATTTTTCGGCTCCAGTGCCTTCTTGCTACGAGGGTCGTTTTTTTTGCACGGTGTGCGCCGTAGTTACTACACGACTCTGGCCGGCATTTGGGTTTGCAAGTCTGCCGCTGGTTACTTGCGACACCCTGCAAATGCCATAGGGCTCCCGTTACACAGCGGCAGGAAGTCATTTTATGTAGCTTTGAGCAGTGACCACACCTTTACTGCGTAGTAGGCTGCCAGAAAGAAGTGGAACCCCGGAAAAACCTAGATCCCGAGCCGAGCGCTCGGAATATTCGCTTGCACTCAGCCTTCTGAGGGGCCTTTCGCCTGCTGGGCGTACTTCCCGGAAGCGTTTGTCGCGTCTAGACGGGCACCCCCAACGAGGCAGCAGCGCTGCTGTACACGCTGGGCTACTGGCAGGTGGGCTTCCGAACTCTTCTGAGGTAGGTTGCAGCCTTCTTGTTGCTTCCTGCTGCAGCATTCAGGGTGAGGTGTGGTTGGACTTCGAGCTGGAAGCTCTATAATTTCTCGATCCCGGAACCTACACCCCGAAACCCGACACGCCCCCAAGTTCGAAGGCCCCCTGGGCTTGGGGTGTCAGGATTCTTTGGAGCCCTATGAAAGCCAAGAGGGACCAGAGTCGGCTCTGGGCTGCGACTGCAGAAGAGCGGAAGCCGAAGTCTACAGGGGAACCCCTCAGGTTTGGGTTGAGGGTTTAGGGTTTATGGTTTAATTGTACAGGGAACTTCTCAAGTTTGCTGTTTTATGGGAGCCTTGTGATCGCAGCCAAGGGGTCGAAGACCCTCAATGCCTCCTCCACCCTTGGCAAAGGTGGAGGCCGACATCGTCTCCTTCAACGCTTTGGCGAGTGCCTGCCGGCTTGTGGGGGCCTGGCAGTGCCTGGGCAAGGCTTGGGATTTCTATGGCAAACTGGTTCAGGCTCCAGCTTCGTAGAAGGTTGGAGATATAAGCGGAGAAAAGCCAACTACGCGGGCCATTTCCAAAGCCTACGCTGGACCGAAGCCAGGATCTCACTGCACTTCTGCGCTTCCGGTACGCTCGCCGAGCCGGATGCCGCTGCCTGCGGCGCTGCTGTGGGCGACGTCCGGCTCGGAACAGACATGAGGGCTTCGATGGGTGCTCTTATGGGGGCTGGGGTGTCTCACGGTTCTGTCCGGTGCCGCAGTGCCTCGGTTTGAGTGGGTGTAAAAATTGGGATAGCCTCAACTACTCTTATTCAAAGCTTAAAACCAGCCACCCTTCAGCTGCGAGCCAAGGAAGGGGTCCAAAAGCAATTTTCCAGCAGTCTAGTTTGATATTCTTGATCGAAAGCACATTCCACATTAACAGGGAGCTGTTGGTTGCCCATGGCCCCCTGAAACCCTGAAAACCTGAAGAACCCTCCAACGACGCCAAGTCCTGCGGGGCTTCCTCGCAATGGCGCTCTGCGGCAGAGCTGCTCAGGACGTGGGTCTTCAAGGGGTTGGGTTTCCGTGATTTTGGGTAGGGTTTATAGGGTTTAGGGGCAGGGTTTAGGGTAGGCAGCCGCGACATGTTGCACTTTCATAGCTCTTCCCACTTGTGCAAGGTCTCGTCGGGTTCGAGGAATCCCTGAATCTCTCTGAAAAGGGCCGATCAGAGCTTTCAGCCTTGGGCGCCTTCAGGCAACATGGGGAGCAACGATGTACGCGTCAAGGCTCATTCTGGTGATCGTACTGCCTGGTTGTTCAGCAACTCCGTTTGTCCCGCTTTGACGCTTCAGATTCCTACGTCCTACGTCTTGAAAAACCAGGCTCCCCAAGCATTGAACCCTGAACCCCAGACCCCGAAGACCTAAACCCTGAAAACTGTACCCTGGGCCCAAAAACACCTCCAAAGTCCCCAACCTCCCCGAGCTGGCAAAAGGAGTGCTCGATCCTTCCGCGCAGTCACCGGGCCGCCGGGACCCTTCTGGCCTTAAAGGTTGGTAGGAGTTGGGTAGTTCTCTGTGCGCGAGCAGGAATGAGCGCTCAAG
>CAJNJA010003259.1:1394-18165 GCA_905231915.1 Symbiodinium necroappetens | reverse complement strand
ACGTACGCACGCACGCACGCACGCACACACCCGTGCGTGCACACCGAACTCATGGCATGTGCTCCAGCAGTCTCGACTTGCGTGGACTCCTTGGGTAACTACCCTGTCCGACCTCGGCACGCACGATCCCGTCCAGGAGGCGCTGTGTCAGCCCGTCACGAGTCAATGTCTGGCAGGAAGGGTCAATCGCCCAAGGATGCAGCACAGGCTTCGAGAGACAGAGTAGTTGTGGGAGTGTCAAGCAACTAGTAAACTGGGGGATGTCGCAGCGGCTGGTTTTTCCAATTGCCGGGATGTCAAGAGATATTATGTCCCGAAATGGTCGTGCTGACCTGCGTGCGCAACAATGGCGCCGGGTTCAAGACCTTTCCAAGGGTCGACATAAACCACCGTGGTTCACGTGCACATACTTCACAGCTTCTGTGACATCGACAATTGCGTGTTGCTCGAACTCGAGACTAATCTGAACTAATACAGGAAGCAACGTTCCCAAACAAGACTCCTACCCTACCGCCAGAAAAGCACCAGACAACACATGCCTGGGAGGCACAATTGACAACCGAGCAGGTTGCAAGCGTTATCGGAGGCAGCTCGTCCGGAGAAGAAAGCCTGAAACGACGATGCAAGAACAAGAATTGGTGTTCATACCTGCTGTCGCTTGTGTGTCGAGAGCTTGTCAAGGCTCCGATGTCTACGCTGGTAGCTTGAAAGACCCAGTTCGCAGCCACACATATACTGCAGCTATCATGAACTTCTGAATCCTCGATAGCGCCCTCAGGCATCCGGAACCGAGGTCTGCGCATGGAGATCAGGTAGATGTTGGTTGTTGACGGGCCTGAAGGAGCAGCCTGGGAAGGGTCAAGTGGACTCAGAGCCTCCCGTACTTGGAACATCTTGGAACCCTTCTCCAGGGATTTTTGGAGGCGGAAGGCGTCCTTGGACTACAGAACTTAACTGGCAAGTGTGTGTTGTCCATGGTCACCCATAGTTATGTCCTCACGGGTAAACTTTTTGACGATTCAGCCTAGCTGTGCAGAAAGCCCAATGATCGAAGTGTTGTAATTATGACTCCATATGGCCTAGCTACCCTGTGACAGCTAGCCAGAATAGCGCAGTACGTGCCCCTCTGAAGCCTAAGATTCGACGCAATGGGCATGCCACATCCCCACCACGCTGCCACTGCACCGAATCTGACAACAAAGGCCGACCTAGGACCTGGACTTTGGGGTGGAGTGTCTTGCCATGCAAAGTTCTTCTCAGCTGAACATCTCTCTGGCACTGCTTGGCGCTCCAGCGCTGGTCGAGGGCATCAAGGAGCTCATCTGGCCGGATCATTTCTGGACATCGAATCTTGTATAAAGCTTGGAGTTTCAGATGAATCAGAAGGAGGGCTGCTTGGTTCTGTCCGTTCGGGGGCCTGTTGGTCCGGGAACCTTTCAAGCACATATTTATTTCTCATTGGGATGCAACACTCTCGACACCACCGAAAGCCCGGCATCCGGATTGTCACGGATTGTGAATGAAGCGTTACACACTTGACAACGTGTACATGGGCAACCTCCAACTTGATGCTGCTGCAGGCTCGCGTTGGTTGGCTCAATCTTCGGTGACAGAGCTGCGGGCCAGAAGGATGAATGCTCTCGAGCTGAACGCGTGCCAACATCAACAGCTTCGAGCGACACATCTTCAACTAATCGCAGAGGCTTGCTCAGGAACAAGGGTCCTAAGTAATATGTTTACAGTTTACAAGCTGTCCCTCCGGATGACCCTGGTAGCAGGCAAGAGTGTGGACCGTCGATACACTTAGCCGCCACTGTAATCGAGCTTACTACGTACACGCTCGCCCACACAAACACAGAGAGAGATAGAGAGACGAGGAGAGAGTGAAAGAGAGAGAGAGAGAGACAGAGAGCGGGAGACTTGCGCACCCTCCCTCCCAGCGCCACAAACACACAAGCAGGCCCCAGCTAGGATCATACCAATCCTCAAGAACCAAACGTTTAGTGGACTCTGACAACAAATTCGCAGAGGCTACAACGTTGCAACCCCAGCATCCGTACATCCCCAACCTCTGAAGTTTCGTCGCCTTGCGAGCATATAACTTCTGGACTGTTAGGACGGTCGAAACACCACGCACTGGCAAACTTTCGCGGGCCTTGCGCTGCGACATGCGTCGAAAGCCCTTGACAGGGCCGGTCGTAGGCTCAGCAGGCGCGGCGACCTTTTGGTGTGTGTTGTCGTGTTTTCACGTTTTGGACAAGCAAACAGGTTCGGGATGCTCCAATCGTTTTGATTGCCATTTGCGTGTAAACCTGGTAGGGGGTCCAAGCCGCAGTTGGCTGCTACCTCCGAGGACAGTCTAATCGATTCTCCTGCACCCAAGACGTGCAAACCGAGAGTATGTTCGCATCAAATCCTGTCCTGCTGCTTGGATCAAAACCATGGCTCTCGGCAATGTTTGAATAACATGTGTGGCTCCCTGCTATCGGTTTAAGACACAACTCGATGAGCTAATCCTAGATCGAGGGAGGCAGTCCCAAACCAACCCTACACAAATCGTCCAACTACTGGCGTCCCTCAAACCGATCGATCAACCCCCCAAGTTCTACTGCGCGCTCGCCTGCCTGAGGGATTGCATCTACAGGGTTTGAGGATCCAATCTGCATGTTTTGGGAGTATGTAACGTTGTCGCAAACACCAGCCTCCTCCAGATCTGCAACGAGTGAGCCTGCGGAACTGGGCCGAATGACTTGAGGCGAAATACCGGAAATTTCAGCCAAGTACTTCGTTGACGGTCTTGCAGTTCCCCTGTCATGGCCAGCCTAAGTTATGATCTGCGTGACTTACCTTCATTTGCTTGATTGCCAGTGTGTTCGAGGTTCGGGCAGAATCGGATATACTCGGATGACGTAAGCAGGATGCTGCAAAGACAGCAACACAATCCATCCACTCTTTGCAGTCTTCTGTTCATATGTTCTTATATATATATATAGGAGGGAACGGCTGACAACTTCATGCTAGAGCCGAAGCTCTCCTCCGAAGGTCTGAGGCAAGCACATTCCGACATATGAAGCCTCAACAGAAACATAGTACTTGTGGCAGTGCTGATGCCTCAGCCGCTTGGCTTATCACCGCTTACAGTAGCATCAAAACCTAAGCCCTGAACCCTTTTAAGCCCTACAGCCTACAGTGCCCTGTCAGCCTTTAAACCATATACCCTGTAGGCCGTATATGCCCTATAATACTCTTTCGGAGTCCTTTGCTCGGCCGTGGCTTTTTCGGCAGCGGAGTGGGAGGCGCAGCGCCGCAGCCTCCGCTTCAGGTCTGCACTTGAATGTGGCTGCTCGGGTTTCTCGGGTAGCGTATAGGACTCCAGTTTCCTAAATTCCGGCTTGGAACCGAGGCCTGGCGACAAGCACACCTTCGACATCCCGCATGCCCAGCTTGGCAGCAGCACGACACATCCATTGAACTTGAGGGGAATAGAAGGTCGTCGCGGATGCAGCTGGCCTGTAATGACGATTTTGCACCTCGACAGTGAAACGACACCAGCGAGAGCACACCGACTCTTGACAGGGCGCAGAATTGAAGATGCTGCGCAACTTTCGTGCAAAAACTAGGCTACCTGGACCTGCAAAAGAGAAGCTCTTCAGCAAGCTGAACCCCTGCCACTGGAAGTTTAAACCCAAACTCTGACAACAAACATCCAACCCGGTGCACTCCAAAGATGATCCCATCAAACAAAAACCAAACAAACAAGCAGTCAACCAAACGAGCAACCAAGCAACCAACCCAGCCAGCCAGCCAACCAACCAACCAACTTACCAACCAAGCAAGCTACCAACCAACCAACCAACCAACCAGCCCACCCACCCACCCACCCACCCACCCACCCACCCACCCACCCACCCACTCGCCAACCAACCAACCAACCAACCAACCAACCCAAACCGACCCAACCCAACCCAACCCAACCAAACCCAAACCAAATCTAACCAAACCAACCCAACCAACCTCCGTGTGTGGGGGTAACGGTAACGGGAAACCTTTTGGGGAGTAACGGAACCATTTCTGGGGGTCGTAACGGGAACGAGGGCTAGTGCAAACAGGAACCACACCGGGAGAGTAACAGGAACTGTCGCAGGAAAGCCAAGCGACATCAGGACTCCCTCAGGCCCACATGCAATGCTCCTGTAGACATGCTGGGATAACCTTTGGATTCCTTAGTGTGAATTAAGCTCTCGTTCTTACAGCTCGAAATGTTAGCCCTGAACCTTCGGCCCTGAGATAAGCTACTCAGCCCTGATCTATGCAGCTTGTGTGAGGCCGGTGCTCAGCGCAGATAGCACGCTCAATTTTCTGACAGATTTGCGGATCTGACGCCTGGCGGACTAACTGTGCAGGATGTAGGGCTGAACTATTTTGGGATAATGGTGTTAGATGGTGTGAAGGTGCTTTGAGCACTTGCAGTCGGCAGAAGTTTGAACTGGGTTGCTAATGGTTGGGACGGGGAATGGCAAATGAAAGCTGATGCAGAAGGCATCTGGTCTCTTGTTTCTCATGCTGCTTTAGTTCCTTGGTTGCGGCAGCGAACATTACATTGCACGCTTCCTCAACCGCAATTCCTCGACAGCTTCGCCCAAGACCACTGCAGAGCCGTAACAGAATGCTTGCCCCAAACAGAATGAACCTGAACCGTTTAAACACTTAGAGAGCGACCAGCGTACATGCTCCAGTAACTTGGGGAATCTTCTCAGGCCGACTCTGCGCGGGCCTTAGTGATGAAGACCTGGGATGCCGTCGCAAGCTCCCGGAGGAGCCATGCGTGCGCTTGCTGGTGTGGGTCCTGCCGCTGGTGTAAGGAATTACAGGGGCTGGGCCTGGGCCTCGACAGGACACCCCAACGTAGGAGCTTCCTCAATGGCGATGGCTCCTAAAAGCTTCAGGCGGCAAGCCGAGAAAAGGTAAAGACTCTTCACGGCGGTTCAGGATGACGATGTACAGAGGAAGGCCAGTTGATCTGCCAGTAGACGGTAGACCATATAACTGCCATAACAGGCCATGCAAGGGTATCTTCTGCAGGAGGTTTGTCGCTTTCGGTGCGCGGGGTGTGTTGAACCTCCTCCGATTTAAAAGACATGTTCCACAGCAGTCAGCCACCACGAGTCAAGAGATGAGTAGAAGACAGGATACCACAGACATGACCAGAACTGTGCATTCACATCCCTCCCGGCGAAGCAACAGGCAGTCCAGGAAGAACGGCCAATTCCAAACCACCTGGGGGCTGAGATCTTGTATTTACATGAAGATCGGTGCTGTTCCTGCTGTTCCCGGGTGTAGATTACAGCGCACTGCCACGGTCAATGATGTCGCTATGACTGTTGCTCTTATATAACTGATGTGTTGTAGGCTTTTGTTTCGAACCATCCTGGGGTGTACAGTGTACATGCTCGAAACAGACTGGGTACATTCGCAGACGAGGTCCAGCTGCTCGGATCACTGCGGGTGTAACAGCGACAGAATCGGCGGGTTAATGCCTACGAATAACGAGGTTGAAAAGTAGTAGCAACTGATACCAAGTAAGATGTCGTACTGTAAGCCCTGTAAGCATCGTGATCAATACAGCAATCAGCAGTTGGACAATACGTTGGCGAAGTTGAAGAAAGGGAATCCGGACAGGACGAGAATTTTCACAAGCAATGCAGCCGTACACGTTTGATAGGGAGTGATGCTCGGCAACGCAGCCCTGTACCTATTGGCCACTGATAGTTGTCGTGTTCATCGTGTGGGAAACAACAAGCGTTAACCAGCTGGTAAACGCAAATACTGCCACCAGTAGCGACTCTTTCTAGCAAGGCCTGCCACAAGAACATGCAAATCCAATCATGCTAGTAGGAGCATCGGTACTGCTAGTTCCCACAACCTGGAGGACCCAGGAGAGCAGCAGCAGGTGCAAGATTCGGAGTTTTTGGCGGACAGGACACTGTCAACGAGTGTCGATAGCCCAGATGCTTATCAAAGCACTAACCTACAGCAAAGCCGACACCTCCCTAAACCAGGAGACTCGACGACAAACTCCTGCATGCTGAGACCACAGTCCTACACCTCGGAATCCCAACAGCTTGCAACCAAAGCCCACACAAGGAACACTGTACCTCCAAAGCCGAGGTGTGCAACCGGAACCTCCGAAATCTTGGGCCCTTAATTACGGTAAGCTGCAAACCCAAGACCGCGATCTCCAAAAGCCTTCAACGAAGATCCTCGACGGCCAAACCTGAAGGGCATTCACAAATTGAGTCAACCACAAGGAACTTTAAAGCCTTCCGAACCTCCAAAGCTAAGTCCCACCTTCGCAAGCCCGGAGCTCTCGCGACTTTCAGGGCAGCTTGGAAGGCCTGCTCCCGGGCCATCTAAAGATCTGACTTATCCCTAACCCCCCCATGTACCTACTATGTGGGGTATAGGGGCTCTAGTAACCTATATAGTAGGTACCTGGGGGGTTAGGGTTATGTTCAGTTCAAAGAGGAGCAAGAACCTAAGCATAATCTAAATCATCGTCTACTTTCAACTATAGTCAAAGACTCTACAGCCGGGGGACTAGCTTCCTGGTTTTTTAACGCTCCTACGAGCGCCTGGTCTGCGAGACAGAACCTCGCATGAAGAGGTAACCGAATGGAGTGCTTGGAGCGAACTTCGGATTGAGCCCTATGATCCCGTTGCTGATTTCGTTTGGTCACGTGGCGACTGCCCTTCAACAAGGGGCCACCGATCATGCTCAGCACATACGTGTATGTTAAGTTCCGGATGTGATCACACCCACAGACAATCTTCAAATGGTCACAGGTCCACGTCCCTGCCATGCTGTACCCCTGCTCGGCAAACATGCTCAACCATGATTGAACCATCTTAAACCCTGGCCTTGACATGAAAGGAAACCATGCATACCGACGTGAGCCGGCCTCGGTGAACCCAGTTGCGAAACACCGCCTGGTACTCATGCAGGCGCGGTGATTTCTGTTGCAGGTGTTCGGAGACGCCGGGAATAGAGCACGCAATGATTCCACAGGACTGTGGTACATATCGGCTTCACAGACTGCTTGGTACAAAATAGGCTTTGGAAACACCCACGGGTCTGCGAGCCTTGGCGATTTCCAATGAGAGGCGAGGTTAGAACGGTTAGAGTAAGGACATGCAGCTGAGGGCTTTCAATTGTCACCTGGCGACAGCGCTTACCGAAAGACCTCGGAGAGAAGAGGATCCTCGGCCTCCGTGGCCAGCTCTGTAGCAAAGGAGCTCCCTTCGAGAGGCAGCTTCCTCAAGGGGTCAAACAAAGCTCGCGGCCGTGGCATAAATATGGCCTTAATAAGGCTTTAATAAGGGCTTATTATGGCCTTAATAATCCTCAGCCCCTGCCAGGACCCAGGACCTACAAATCCTGAGCCAACAGCAAACAGAAGCTCAGAACAAAGCAAACAAACAAACGGGCAAAATCAACATCGAAACTCTTATGACGCATGAAGGCCCCGACATCCAAGACCTTCATCCAAGGCACCGCCCCGAAAGGTGGTCCATGAGCCTGCCGTATGAGATTTCGGATGGGGCTGGATCGTGGTCAAGAAGCAATAACCAGCCAGGGTTTGCAAGTGTACCTGATCAAACCGTAAACAGCTAGAGTGCAGCTGGAGGCTCAGAGCCTCAAACCCGAAACTATCTGCCCCAAGCTCTGTCGTTTCAGTTTAGGCCCGCCACGGTTCGATAAGAGCAGGGAGGCCCTTTTTCAAGGATCCCGGTGGCAAACCAAAGCTGTTTAGGGTCTGTATGCTTGCCCGTCCACCATGAGCTGAATGCGCCTCTCGAGTTGACACAAGCACACGGACACCCCACATGCCTGAAAGGCTTCAGTTTTGCTCAACTTTGGAATGCAACGCGACCTAGGTGAGCATGACATCACCGGAGCACTGAAAGCTCACAACTTGGTCCGTCTCATCCGTTGGCGAAGTACTGAATTGAGCGTTTGATTTGTGCATTGAACAACTCCCCAAAAAAATACTGACTTTGTCTGAAACCGGACTTCGCTGAAACTACCTCGATAGCGGCTTGCACTCACTCAGCCAAGGAAAGCTCTGCTGCGGTTGCCGCGAAGCACGTTTCTCCAAAACGGGCTAGATCATATTTAAAGCTGACGACGAGTAGTAGAACTTAGGCATTCACAGTGGGACTGCCCTAACGCTCCCTTCGCACCTGGTCCAAACATAAGCAAGCGAGTGCTGTGGCTTCAGCGACATTGCTGGCTTTTCGTGCTGCAATCCTGAAATACTCTTTACACTTGCAGCCCGCCTGTGGAGAAACTGTTGCCGGTCCTGACACCATCCCTCTCAAGCTTTCCCTTGAGCTTGACCATTAATAGAGGGCGACGCAGAGTGCACAACAGGACAGCCATAGTGGCCCACAGCGTAATTGCTTTTTGTTTGCTACTGCTCACCAGGTACACACATTGTTGATTCGTTTCTCTTTTCCTTAGCCGCTGGGACCATCTGCATCAGCCAGATTTAAGAAGAAAAGCTTGACATTCGAGTCTAAAAGAGGCCGTAGTGGTAACTCATATAAGGTTGACCTGCTTGACCAGCAGTCAGAAAAATTTACAAGTTCCCCCCGAAGCCTAAAGGCCTGAACTCATCTCTAAATTGAAACCTGCGACCATTATCCAATCAGGGTCCTGATGGCTCAGCGGCCCAGCGAAAGCAGCTGCGGCCGCGAGTAGGGCCGAGCCTTTCTGCAGCAACTCGCTTGGCTATAAGGTCTCCGCTTCGACCAGAGTTCGAGGTATAAGTTATGCAGGCCACGACCGTCAATTCAGTGGATGTCCAAAACGGAACTACCAACGGTATTGACTTTAGGCCGATTAAGGTGACAGTGCCTTTTTTGCGCAGTCGTTGCCACTGAGTTTTTCGTCAGTTCAAGATTAATAAGAAAACACCCGTTCTTCAGCAACCTGTGTGCACGGCATTCAGGGCTCCAGCCATTGAGGTGAATGAGGTGCCAGAACCATTATCTTGTCGTTTCATTTCATGAGTTGGCCGGTGTCTTTCAGACTGGGCACTGTGAGAATGACTGCAACCGGAACCCTATAAACTATGAGGTGCTTCGTTCCCAGTCAGTCCTAAAGATAGATCTCAACCCATGCCAGTCTGCCGAACAACCCCGGACACGAATCTTAGGCTACAACGCTGCGGGATACTGTCGAAGTCGAGCTCCTGCTTCCGACATGTATAGCGCGAGAGGGCGTCTCGAAGTACCATCCGGCAATTGAGAGCTCGAGAAACTTTCAGACTTTAGGTTTCGGGCGTTGCAATCTTCGGCGCTTGAAGTCTGGACCCCATACAGTTACAAGGAGTTGCAGCTTAAAGCCTTAATCAAAGGCATGTCGCAACGAGAGCTCAGGACCCGAGGTTCATGACACTCGAAATCGGAAAATCTCCTGCGCCCGCCGAGCTTGATCCATGGCCTCAATGAACTTGCACGGCAGTAAATGCAGGGACGTGCAGTGGAGTTTACTTGGTCTGTGGGTCGCCAATCTTGATCCCGAAGTCTTGAAAGCATCCGCTCAACTGCACCTCCCTCTCCAATCTCTGGCTAAAGCCTATGTCGCCTCATTTGCGAAAGTCTCACAAACTACATTACACTTTTGGCACCCAGGCCGCGAACCCACAGTCCTTCAATGATGAGTGAAAGTCTGTCTTCGAAGTGACACCACCACAAATCTCAGAAGCCTAAAATGTCTTAAACTGATGGCCTGCAACAATCGCTCCGCAGGCACAGAGAAGCGCTCTGCTCGGGAAACGATCCTCTGCGGTGCAATGACAGAGGCAGCCGGTCATGATGACGCCAAGAGTCACAATTAAGGGATCGTGAGAGATGGCACTTTATGCACCTCTGACAACTTCGTCCGCCAATCCTCACTCACGCAATAAGATCACCACATACTGTGACAACACCATCGACCTTGAACTCTCAATGTCTTCATCTTTGTTGGATGTGTGCGCTATTTCTATGACCATTCCCTCAAAACCCCCGGTGGATGAGGCCTGGAAAGCTGCACACCCATGAGCTGGTGAAAATTCTGGTGCCGGGTTGTGTACCGGGTATGTCTGTCTGTCCATCTGTCCATCTGTCTGTCTGTCTGCCTGTCTGTCGCCCTTCTGCACGTCCGTATGCATGCAAGCATGCATGTATGCCTGCATGTGTTTATGCTCCTACAAAGATGTATGTGTGTCTGTATATATATGTATATGTATATGTATGTATAGATGAATACATGTATATGTGTGTTCACATATGTATGTATATATGTATATATATATATGCGTGTGTGTAAGTACATGCAGTATAGGTGTGAATATGTATATGTACACATGTACAAACCTCTGCACACATAAATGGTTACATATATACACAAGTACATACATACAGTACTTACACACACATACATATATATATATACACTAATTCCATACATACGCACATACATACATACGCTGGCTACGCTGGTTACCCGGGATCAAACAGTGGGAGAGGTGTTCCGGGTCAACACAAAGCAAAATCAAGGCAACCTACTGGCCGGAACCACATAACAGTGTGGCCAACAGCACAGCAAGATGGGGTTGATTCCCTATGTTCGCCAAAAAGCGCCGAACAACAAAAAACCCTCTCTCTTAACCTCACATTCTAATGTAGTACCTACTTACTTAAGTACTTAAAAGCAATGCAAACACGCATGTGTGTACATATGTACAGAGAGAATATGTATATATATATATATAGATGTATGTATATATATATATGCGTATAGACATGTATGTGCATATATATATATGTGTAATGTTATACAATAGGTATATGCATGTATTATTCTATAACATATTACAACATGTTGTATTGTATTGTATTGTATGGTATTGTATCGTATTATACTATACTATACTATACTATGCTATGCTATGCTATGCTATGTTCTGATTATTATGTTATATCATAGTAAATTTTACATACATACAAGCATACATACATACATACTCAACTGTTTATGCATACACATGCCTACACAGGTTCGTGTATCTACTACACCTGTACTCACAGATGAACATCATTCACCAGGCAAACAAATGAATACATAAATACTTAAACACATATAAACATGCATACATACATACAAACATACATACAAACCTACATACATACATGCTTCCAAGCGTGTGTGTGTATATATATATATATGTACACGTTTGTGTGTGTGTGTGTAGAGGCCATATGTGCATGTGCACACGAACACATCTTCGTACTAATGTACTATGTACAGTGGTAGTACGTGGTTACTGCTTGGGAGAGCAGGGCTTGGAGCACCAGCATGTTAGCTGGATGTTAGTCTGATCTTGTGTTGATCTCCGATTTGAAAACGAAGCTCGGCTGCATGATACTGGTTGCCACCGAGAAACTCCGCATTTTGGCCGATGAACCCCTGCAACCATCGGGGTTAAATGTGGCTGGTTTGTTTGGGTGCCAAAGCACTTCAGTAGCAAAGAGAATCTTTCAAACAAAGCAAGGCACAGCTGCCGGGATCGAATAGACGGGACGGTTGACTGCGACTCCAACTGAAGAGCATAACAAATGCTGGCCAATCGAAGGTTTGCGACGCTTGGGGTTGGTGCAGGAAGGGCAAGTTGCTATGTCTGCAGAGTAACGAGTAGTTGCACTCCTTGAGGCTTCATTCAACTAATGTTGCACCATCGCCCTGAAGTTCTAGACCTTGACCCTTGGCAAACGAAAAGTCTATCGCCACAGCAACTCCATCCTATCCTAATCAGCTCTATTGCCACGACTCTTCCTTGTGTATTGCTCGTGTTCCTCATCTGGTCGTCGAGCCTCCGCATCGCGAAGGCACAGCTTTGTCTCTCGTGCCTGGACCTGCAAAGCTCGCTCAGAAAAAGGCTCCTATGATATGAGGCGTTATAGGGGGCAATATGAGGTCTTACACGGCTGTATAAGGGCGTCAGGATGCCGTGAAAGTTACACAACATCTGGCTCAGGGCTGTTGCCGACGACCTGCCCTGCTTGCACCGAGCTCCCGTTCTCCAACGATGAAAATGCTCACACTCTGTTCCCAAAACCCGAAAATTTAAAATGCCACGGACCCGTAGCGCTGGCATGCATCATGCCCTGGATGCTTGCGATTGTCGAGGGCTCACCCTGCAAAGGCTCCTGTAAAGTGTCTAGTTAGCTTAAACTTCTCTATGTGATTGATGTGGCTGCTGTCATGGCATATTGATGTAGCTATTTCTGGGTCTGAAGTCTACAACTGGAGTCGACTCAAGGCTATGGACAGTGCCCAGCCCGAAGAGTCCACGCATGCTGCTCCTCACGGTGGGCACAAGCTAAAGACTGGCACAAGTCGGAGGACAGTGCTGTTTTTTCTCTACCGCATCTTTGCTGCACAACAGCAACTAGTGACTGCTACTAGGCGGTGCCAGCTGCGACCTTCATGGCTGCTTGCATGAAGTGAGAGTGAGGCACTGTCACTTGAGCTCTTCGAAGGTAGATGTGCTGGGAATAGGCATGGAACCTGGCGAATTTCACATACCCTACAGCGCAAAATTCAAACCCGACAGCTTGACGTGTCTTGTGCAGCACTGGGGGCGGCAGGAGATTGCAAGGGCATGGCAAACGGCAGATGCAAAACTCGCGGGCGGTGGGCAACGATGAGGCACACTCTGCAATAGGTGACCACACAAGCAAAGCAACAAGATGCACCGCTTTCCTTGTCTTTAATATCCTGACCTATCTCTAGATTTCCAGACCGTCCAGACCTGTTCGAGGCACTGGTCGCGCAGCAAAGTCTTTGCTTACCGTGCCGCGAAAGACTTACGCCTGGCAAAGACATCGCATCGCAGATCCCACAAAATAAAGCTGGATATCTAGGGCTAAAGGCATAAGGCATAAGGCATAAGGGCTTCGGCCACGATGAACTCAGCCGAGCAACTTAAGCTCATCTTCGACCTCCGCACGAAGGGATGTTTGGACATTTGAAACACAGGAACGGAAGTTCATCGAGATTCAGCACAGAGCCGAGAGACCACGAACTCACCAGGAGGGCAGAGCTGCAGAAAAGCCTGCAGCAAAGCTCTTTCAGAGCCCTTGGGATATGTTGTTCGAGCTGATGTTGAAAAATCCTACTATGGGAGCATCATATCAGGCTTATGCGTGTGCACTGCGTGCGCGCACACACACACACACATCCCTTTGTTCGTTTGTGGTGGACCTGCAGGGTGAAGACAGCACAGTTTGCAAGTACCCTCCGTGACCGTATCGATTGGAAGGGTTAGCCACCGTCTTTAGGCACGCAAACTAAAGTAAGTCACTCCCGAAAAATCTCACAACAAAGATGCCTTCATTTCAGGAACCCCGGAAGCCGCAAGACGCGTGGGCCGAAGACACTCACGATAAAACAAAAAATAAGCAATTTCAAGATTCATACCTCTGTTATGACCCGAACATCGACCAAAATCCAGTCCCGTGATGGAGCAGCGCACGAAGAAAGATGCTGAAATCATTATACAACCCTGCATCACCTGTCAGGGGCCGGGTCCTCGCACGGAAAGCTGAGGCATTCAGCATGCATATCTAACAGTGCTTGCACCTCCGGCATTGTCAAAAGCCTGCTTTATTGCGGCGTGACCACTGGAGTTGGCCGCAGCGCCTGCATCGCGGCAGTAGGACCCGGGGCGCCCCAGATCTTGTCCAGTTTGGCGTCCTGAACCTCGTGCCGGTTGAGGCTCTTTGGTTTGGGCTTCAGGAAAGACTCTAGCTGACACTTGTCTGTTGTCCAAGAGCATTGCTCAAACAGGCTAAGTGAGAAACTCGGTCGGAGTTTTGGGGATCGAAGGAGTGCTAACGAGCCCTGCTCATTTCTCAAGGGCGCAAACCTTGGGGCTAGTTTGGGCAGGGGATTTGCATGTTCTGGTGTTTTGTGGTACTCCTGCAGACATGGTACACGGTACATGCGTCATTACCGTATCTGCGGGAGGACTTCCTGCAAAGGTGAAACGACTCGCATCAACATGGCTTGTCGCAACAGAACTGTCATGACAGAGTCATGACATGCAAGGCCGTGGTGTTCCTTGCCTTCTTGTTCTTCTTCCTCTCCCGTCACCGAATCCTCTTTCTCACTCTCTCTTTCTCTCTCCTATCTATATATCTATCTATCTATCTCTCACTCTCTCCAAGCATAGGGGGCCTGTCAAAGCCCCCAGGCATCATGCCCACCCGACGTGTTATCGAGACGGGGGGAGTGAATAACGGAGGTAGACCATCACAAGGCTAGAGATAAAGCATACGGGAACCAGACTCTGATGATCGTACCTTCTCAATGACATGCTACAGCCAGCAGACAGTATCATGATCTTCCAATGGTTGCTTTAACAGAAACCAATTCATGTAAGCATAGGGATTCATAAGATAATAAATGCAGGATGGACTGAGGATCTGCAAGACTTCTCCCCGCCTCTTGGCTTGAACGGCAAGGGGTGTGTTGATACTACACCAGTTTCAGACTCGTGAATGATTGGGACTGGGACAAATGTCGGTAAGACAATCTCAAACAATGAAACGAACACCATGAAGACAAAGCGCATTGCCATTTGTCCCAGGATTCATTCATAAACTGATCTTTAGCAGACAGCACTTCTCCTGGCCCAGTTTACCTCTCTGTCCCCCGACCTTTTACAATTCATAGTGAACAGGGGCACGGCTTCAGAGGGACAAGGAAGTGCTTTGAAGGGGGAATCAACATCCTGTAACGCATAATTCCATATGCTGGAAGGCGGCATGTCCCCTTCGGCGTCGGTGGGATCGATGACTGTCATCGTCCCCCCAAGTCTGTGCCAGGTGTATTCCCCAGCCCATGGTCTCGCTCATGCAGCCACCAGTCTCTCGCTTGGAGGAGTTGTTCCACTTGTACTGAGTTGGATCCCCCTATGAGGTACGGGTGGGTCGTGTGATAGTGGAACTTCAGACCCTCGTCCCCCGCCAGGTTGTAGAAGGCTCTCGACATCCTCCTGCGCTTGCAGCAGTACGGCACGTAACCCGTTGAGATCTTCTGCCGGCCATGACGGAAGGCGATCCCCCAGTTCCTGAAGCTCGAGGATGATACCTCTTGCACGGTTCGCTCTTCTCTCTCTGACCAAGCGAAGTTAGAACCCCGCAATTCAGCGCCACAACATCTGCTGGATGCGAACCTTCTTTGCCATCACAGATGGCCTCAAGGAACATGACAGTCTCTGCTAGCAAGATCCAGTGTTCCTGCCGGTCGTTCTCACCTTGCAATGCGCATCCGAGCTCTCGAGTCGCCCGAACTAACACTCCGGCCGTGGGGTGCTGCGACGTCGAGGACGAAAAAAATCCCCGCTCGGAACATGCACGACTATGCCGTTGAGCCATGTGAGGATGTAGTCCACATCATGCTGTATTCATAAGTCCCACCTATATATATATATGTATATGTATATATGTCTCTCTCTCTCTCTCTATCTATCTATCTATCTATCTTTCTTTCTATCTATCTCTCTCTCACTCTCTCTGGCGTTCTCTCACCACACGGCACTTCCACTGCCATGCCGCTCTGCTTCGATTCGTGCTGCAGGAACTCAGAGCCCGGCGATAAGGTAAGAATTACTGGTGACGAAAGGTGCGTAATACACGAGCTCCTGCTTTTCGGGATGCGTGTGCGATGCTTCACGTCCACAGCATGCAGGATGATTTTCTGCAGCCCCAATGATGACAGCATTGCTTCCAAGCCCAACTTGTGCAAGGCACTATGCACAACTTGCACATAGTGAAGGCCTAGTCTTGGCTCATCACGCACCTGCAAGTCTTAACATGTATGCATTCTATCACAGGCGGCATGCATGTATCTTAGCCACGGGTCCTTCAGCAGGCCGTCGAACTCGTGGTTCCTCAGCCAACGAGGTCTTCAGCGAACTCCAGATAAACAAAGTCACTCGAACAAAGACGTCTGTTGCTCCAGGAGTGCACTTTCGAATCGTACCTAAACCAGATCTTGCAACGCAAGAGGCGCATCCAAGTTTACAACAATCGTCTTCGACTCCTGCGCCGATCCAGACATTGACAACTATCTGCTTAGGAGTGCCTTTGGCTAGGGAAAGCATGCTTGCTCAAGTGTCGGCAAGGGCACAGGGTGAGTTGCATGCCCTCCAGGCTTCGGGTGCCTAGGCCTGACACTGATGCAAGATCAAGCTGACATCTCACCATCAAGAGCACTCAATGCTGTCCTTGATGTCGCCTGTCGGAGGTTCTAAAAGGCCGAGGTCCTCAGCGGATCTTTGTCCAGTGCTCCGGAATCTAGAAACAACCAAACAAACGGCAGCGTTCAGGTGATCTGTTCCCTTTGTGGGAAAGGCTTTCTGTAGTCTGTGTTGGAATGTCTCATCGTCTTCTATAGCCGAGCTGGAGCCAGTCCACAATCTCGATTTCTTTGGAATGCGGAACCCTGAACATCCAAGCACCGTGCATGTAAATTGCCGGCAACTTCCTGGAATGTATCCTGCACAGGTGCGTACTCCGATCACTCAAGCGCGAAGAGGGCCTTCTCACAAGAAGCTTCTGCAGGTCACAGCTGCGTCCATCGGGCTATGCCTTCGTGCCTTGCATCAACCAACCTCTCAACCTTCGCCTTGGATTCGTGCGTGCGTGCGTGCGTGCG
>CAJNJA010003248.1:0-18165 GCA_905231915.1 Symbiodinium necroappetens | reverse complement strand
CACACGCACACGCACACGCACACACGCACGCACACACGCACGCGCACACACACACACACACAGACAGAGACACATACACAGACACAGACACACACACACACACACACACACACAAAAAAAAACACACACACACATCCACAAAACACACACACACGCACACACACACACACAGTCACAGACGCAGACACAGACACAGACACAGACAGAGACAGAGACAGAGACAGAGACAGAGACACAGACACACACACACACAGAGACAGAGACGAACAGACACAGACAGACAGACAGACAGACAGACAGACAGACAGACAGACAGACAGACAGACAGACAACAGACAGACAACACACATACATACACACACACACACATATCTATCCGTGTGTATATATATATATGTATATATATATACACACACACACAGAGACAGACAGTCTATACTATACCATACACCCAAACACGCCGTGCCGATGGCAACAAAGATAAAGATAACTACAAGCCGAGGAAAAATCGCAACGAAAAAGATTCAGGATGGGCCATCGATGATTAATGGTATTTTCATCGTAATTTCAATGCTGAAGGAGAAGTGAACGTCTTGAGCCCCGAAGCTGTAGATAGGTCCCTTGCAGGCCTCGCTGCCCGCTAGGGAGCCTGCCAGTTTAAGCTCCAGTCTCCGCCTCAAGGCTTCGAGTTTCGGGTTCTCGGGATTTTCGGGACTCGGGGGGTTGCCATGCTTCACAGACCAGAGAACTGGACCCTGCCGAGTAAGGTCCCCGCGGAAAGGACACTGGATGGGCCAGACGCCGGCGCTCTGCGGTAGCGGCATCGAAGTGGTATCTGGCGCTTGCGAAGCTAGACTATTGATTCTAGATGTACCAATGCGCAGATCAAGTTTGCTCTGAATGATGACTTTAGAATAAAGATTGAGGCTGCAGCATAGGTTTGCTTTTAGGAAACACAAAGACAAGGGGCAAAGCAAGTAGGGTCATCCTCCGGCGTTTCTATCCACCTAGTCGCTCGGGAACGGCTCCATTACGCTCTCTGTCTTGCTTGCTTGCAAGGCGCCTGGGGTTGGCTTCCCCTGCGCAGTCGCGCTACGCCAGTGTTCGTGTCCGGTGACGTTGGTGTGAGGCTTGGATGTGTCCCGACCCCCAAGCAGCTTTCGCTAAGCAACCCCTTGCCCCCTGCCAAGTATGACGGTTTTCACGGTCTCCCTTTCTCTGTCCCTGTGCAACACCTTCTTACTGACTCTGAAAGTAGTCGTTCCGCGCACACACCGGCCTAACTTTTAATTATACGGTCACACGCGCGAGTCTGTGGGATCTCGCAAAACAGAAGCAGAGTGAAATCAACATGTTGAGATCTCCATCTGTCGACTTCTTCTTCTTCTCACGGGCTGGTGTCTTTCGGTGTTGGTGTCCGTCTCTGTAACTTCTTCTTCAACGGCGAGATAAGCCCCCCGGGCATCAAGCCCGCCACGATGCAGAAAACCAGCCGACCCGCGCACAAATGCAAACCGAAATCGCAAACACGTGCAAAGCAAAGGCGCTCGGCCAATGGAAGCTGTTTACAAGCTCGGCCACAGAATTGAGAATCGCAGTCTGATGACATTTTGAATACCCCTCCGAGAGCACCCACATGGCTCAGCAACCCCCGGTTGCATCCCTCCACAGACATTCATCACATGGCTGTTGTAAAACAGGCGCATAAATTCGGACATTGCTTGGCTTTGCTGAAGGCTTGGGAGACACAATGCCTTTGAGTCGCAAGAAACGTGCACCAAGCGTCTCAGTGCGTTCCGGCTTTGCTTTTAGGGGCCGCGTGCCGGCCTCTCCACCGTCACGTGAAGGTAGGGGGGAAGCTTTGACAGCCGGGTAGTCCGCCGGGCATCCACCTGACACAGCAAAGACTAGAGTTTTTGCTTTAGGTTTCAGAATAACCAAGGTAAGACTACTTGCCAGCCAGTGTAACTGTGTAACTGAAAGCACGACTATCTTGGCAACTGCAGAATCTAAAGGATGTCCTGAAGCTCAAGTCATGTGCCTCTGTCAATCGCTCCACAGAAACGGAGAGCTACACCCTTTGTGCAAAGCGCCCAAGAGACTGCCGGGCCGCGCTTCACGGACAGTGGGTCATGAAGTTGAGATGGCGGAGTTAGTAGTGTCGTGTTCCTTAGAGATACGATCCAATTGCACATTTCAAGTTATTGTCGGCGCATGCGTCGACATCAGATCATCGTAACCTCAGCTCAAGGAAAAGCTTCAACCCTGCCGTACAAAGCATTCCTCAGAATGCTTACAGCTTGTGGCTCATGCCTTGCGGTCGCAGCGGGGGCACATCCACTGGTTGGAGCCGTCCAAGACCTGGAACTCTTGAGACATGCATTGCTGCATGACCTATGCCTATGACCTATGACAGCTTATGGCTGCAAGGCGGTGCAGGTAGGGATTTGTGTACACTAGGAGCATCTTTGGAGTCTTTGGAGCTGTCAGTTACGTGGCTGCAATCCCAGAAATTGCGCTCTACATTTTTGGAGCTGTTGGGCATCTGTCTCGAATCCGCTGTGGATGCCGCGTCAATCAGTACTGGATTGCAGCGGAGCTTCTGGGGCTGAATCACTGCGCCCCGAACTCCAAACCTCAAGTGTTCTGAAGCCCTGCGTCGTGGACCTGGAAGCAGCAACTGTCGGCCATCAGCCCCGATGCAGGCTAACAAGCATGGCGCCGATGACTGCGAGCTCTCCCGAATCTCCCTTTGCCAATCCGAAAGGTGTGACCTCACTTGACTTCCCAACGTCAAGGCCGCAGCTTGCAGAGCATAAACTCCTGTAAACAGGCCTTCAATCTTCAACCGCCACTGGCAAAGCCTAAACCTGGAAGCCAAACCTCCTCTCACCCAAAGCTGTTTTGCAAGCACCTCTTCTGGAAAAGCAGAGTCCTGGCTTTCATAAAGGATTCGGATTCACAGAGTCACGGACCGTCGAATAATGTCTCATGCAGCAAATAGGACCGAACACTCCGTGGCTCCTGGTTCTTACAGAAAACTCGCTACCCCTGACCTGATCATTAAAGCTTTTCTTCAGTTTACAGCTCCAAACATGGCTCGCTCAACTGACGTTGATCTCGTTGCGAACCAATGTGACGACGAACATAGGAATTTGCTGCGAAAAATCATTTGCCGTGCACGACGCGATGTCACTAACTGGTGAGCAGTGCGAGAAAATCCGGGACCCCAATATCGACCTTGAGTAGTACGGGTTCCTGATTGTATCTAAACAAAACTGGTAAGTCTACTTCCAAGAAATGCCCAAGCAATAGGATCCTCACTGTAAGGACGGTAAACGGTACCCCTTCTTCTTCAAGTAAGACAGGCTCCAATTCTGAAGCAGTAACCCTTGGCCTGGAGGATCTGCTCGAGGCGCACCGTGGGAAGCGGCCGCTTTGAGGCAGCCTGGATCGCTCTGGAGGGGGCTTGAGCTCCATAAAACTAGCAGGCAATGGCTTTTTTATGAGGGCGCTTTTTCCAACTGCAGGTTTGTAGGTAGAAGTGTCTTGCCGGAGGAGGTCTGGGGGAGGGCCTCATGGAACCACAGCAAACAGCCATTAGCAAACCCCGTCGACTCAGTGAACTAACCGTCATTAACCGTCAGCCCTCCGAGGCCCTTACCAGCGCTTCCGATGCTACGGCTCGCTTGTTGGGGTCAGCGACAGCATGCATGACGCAAGACTAGATGAGACATAAGAATCTGCACGCCTTGGACTCTTGACCACAGCTGTTCAGACAATGGTCTTTGGTTTGCGGGAGGGTTTGTTCAGGTACGGTGATTCGCGGATGGCCAATCTACTGGGACCGTTGCAGAGAGGCTCTTCCATTTTTTGATCTTCCGTCTTGGCTCGTTTCTCCAGCCACCACTATCAACAAGGCCTCGAGTTCCGTGCTGTTGACAGCCACAGGGCCTGAGCGATCTTCAAGGCGCTATTTGGGCTTACGTGCCGTTGTAGCAGCGACTTCTCGAAACTTGTTGAAGGTGGTCTGGAGGCGTTGCGGACGTCGGCATGAGGTTTGTGTGGCCTGGGACACAGTCGCCCCCTGCCTCGAGCTCCTGATCTGAGTCTTCGGAGGAAGAGCCGCGCCCTCTCAGTCGCAGAGGCTACACAGCTTCCGTCGCGGCATCTTTGCTGGTCGATGCTTTCTCGGCGGCAGCTTCACAGCATTTAGCATGCTCCTCCTCCGCAGTCTTTAATACACCTGCTAAAACGGCAGAGTCTGCTTCCACGTACGGCCGCAGGCATGCCACCGAAAGGCTCTCCTCTCTCCACTCTGCCCCCAGAAAACGCACCTTCCATGTCCGGGTTTCTGGGCACTCCTGCAGAAGCTTTACGGGCCAGGGCAGGCGGCTGCCTCCGAAGCTCCAGCACACCTGTCCCGCTCGGAGGCCGTGCAAAGCAGCCTTCGCTTCCGAGGTGTTCAGTGCGATGCCCGCTGGAACTGCAAGAGTTCCGGGAGTGGGTTTGGCGGAGCTGGGAGTGGGGCCAGCGATTCCTGGCCGCAGAAGGTGGCTGAGTTCAAGCGACTCGAGATCAAAGTCCGACACAAAGACCTCTTCTTCCACTGGCGGCTTGTTGGCCTGTAAACTGCACACTGGCAGGACATCGCTTTCCTTCCCGTCTTCAAACCTGACTTTGGCGAACTGGTGTTGCGGCCGCCCGTCCCAAGTCACAACGCCTGGGCGTCCGTTGACGCTCACCACGTCGTTAACGGCAAAGTTAGTGGAGCCAGGCGCAGTGTCCAAATGACGAACCAGGAAGGGCCGCTTTTCTTGAGCGCAAATGGCAATGATCCTTGCCGGGCGCGCCGGGTGCATGGAACAATCCCACACCAGCTGGCCTCACTGCTTTAGGAAAATCATCATCCGCTGCGACTGTTCTCGCATAGAAGCTGCATCTACGATTTGGAATCCTGGTTGTTTTAAATAACTACTGGCATAATTGTGTGGAGTTGACATGTAGATAGCAATCGGTGATAAGTAGATATCAACAGTGTGCTAAATGTTATAAAGGTGTAGGATACCTATATCTTATCGTTACCCGATATTACTAATGTCAAGATCGTCTGAGCTAACTACATAATTAAGTTATTCATCCTTTACAGATGTTAGGGTGAGTTAAATGGAGTTCCCGATGTCAAAATAGCTAGTGCAATAAACTGAAATTTATAAAAATCTGACATTATTCATTTGACATATAACTCATGGGCCACATAGACTTGTTACTGGAGGAATCACATATTCTAGGTTTTGGATCCAGCTTTTATAAAAGGGAAGCATATCATACATTTCGATGAATGCACAGACAGAAAGAGAGAGAGAGAGAGAGAGAGAGAGAGAGAGAGAGACAGACAGACAGACATAGAGAGAATGACATGTGTTTGATTCTTGGAAGAAATTTTTTCAGACTTACCGTATCAATGTTGTATATTTGCTGTCGCCATACATGTCAACACGAGAGCCTAATGGCCTAATGGCCATATCATCGTTTTGCAATCGTACTTGAAGCAACCATGGGGCCCGGCTACGAACATCCCATATAGCTTCCATAGCCCCAAGCGTGGTGGAAATTCGCCATGCCGTGCAAACCCGCTACCAGGACGAGAGCCCAGTCTCCATCCCCAAAGAAGTTCTTCGCCAAACCATTGAGAAGTCGTGCGTCCAACTGCTGCCAACGTCGCAGGCCATCGTCCAGTTGTTGACGGGCAAATGCCCCCAGGTCAATGCCAATCTTTCCAATTCCGGAGCATTCCAGAAAATTCAGATGAAGGAGACCACCGTCCGTTTGCTCATGCATGCAAGCGACCCAAGCCACGGACCTGGCTGTCGAGTGGGATGCCATCCATGTGCAGGCCATCATCGAGACCATTCGTGAGGAAGACCTGGACCACTTGTTCGGCCAAGCCAAGCGCAGCTACCAGAACAAGCGGAAACAGTACCCAGTTTGAGGCTGCCACCTCCAACTGCAACCGTGAGCACAGGCTGCCGGTTGTTTCGGCATGCATGCACCTGGGAGGGGTTGTTACATCTACTGCCACCCCGGTGCCGGAATTGTACTTCCGTTTCCTCGTGTGCAGAGGGGACGGCCCATCCCCTATTACAGCGTGTGCTCTTCAGCTCGCGACAGTTGACAGTGTCGATCCGTCGAAACCCCTGCTGTCGTCTCTGGTGGTGTCCAAAAACAAAACAAAACAAAACAAAACAAAACAAACACACAAACACACACACACACACACCGCTGCGTTGATTCTTAGGGCGGTCGCGTCGCAGAGAAATTTTGCGGCCCTCTGGCGAAATCTGTGCAAGCGTGCCAGTGCCGATACACAGCATCACCCTTGGCGCTTGCCAAGGCCCGCGCAAGCTTTCTCGTCAGGGTACTCTCAGCTTCCGTGAGCGAGCATTTTCTCTTGCACCCAGCCTCTTCGTGGTTGGGACAGCTCGCCGCTGATGTTGACGATGTTGTGCATTATGTGCCAGGAGTCATGGACCTCGTACGCAGCGGAAGGGAAATCCCGGCACTTCTGAGCGCCACCAGAGAAGACCCGAAGTGGTGCATCAGTCAAGTCCGTCGAATAAACAATCTATGCAGTGCCTTGCTCGCTGCAGCCTGCTTTACCCTCCACTCACCACGGAGGACATTGCCGTTCCAGGGACTTGTGCCACCCACCAAAGCACCCCACATCTTTGGACCGGCCTTGCCCACTGCCAGTGCGCGCATGCTCCATCGAGAGCCCTCAGAAGATGACACGCCCGATTCCCTGGGACGCCCATATTTCCCGACTCCAGATATTACGGCCTGGCAAGTCCACGGAGGGCACAGGAGTCGTCGGCGCGCTTTTTGCAACAGAGGCCAAAGGCCCATGCAAGCGCAGCCAAAGTGTTGAGGGCCCTGAAATTTGACACAGAACAGAACAGAATCGATACTTGGTCAAGCATGGAACGCTGCATGGGCCTCTGGAGAATGTTTGGTACCGAATACGTCGCCAGACATTCGGTAGCCAAGCCTCCGACTTGCCGGGCGTTTTTCCACCCCGTCGCCGCTATCTGCATGCCATCGTGGTGCCAAGCAAAACATATTCAGAGACCAGGGACAAGTTGTGGAGGCTGCAGAGACCGCCATGGAGCTCATCACTTTGAATGCCAGTTGGTGAAGCCAAAGAAACCCACCAAGAAGCAGCTCGAACTGCTGCAGCACATTGTGGATGGCCCCGCCAGGCTCGCCCGCAGGGTGGCGCTATCCACGCTCACGCCGTGGTGGCCTTCCACCACCACGACGGACGCTTGGATATTGGCAAGATTGGTTCCCTTTGACTGACATGATGGCCCTCTATGCCACATGCTCCATGGACTTCATCACCAACGAGCAAGGCTTCGTTCCCATCGACTCCATCCAATACCCGCTGCTGCCCCGCAAGCCACAAACCAAGCAGCCACCGTGCAGCTCCCATACCAGCTCTGCAGCGGGCCGCGACAAGAAATGCTTCTGCCCAGCTGCATGGCCATTCCACATGCACGTTCATGTGTACTAGATTCACTAGATATCGCAACAATGCCAGCCAAGCATCTGCGTCCAACCGCACTTGGCTATACAATATACATACATACATACATACATACATACATACATACATACATACATATATATACGCACATACCAATAAATAAATATACATAAAAGTAAATAAAAACATAATATAAATATCTATATAAATACAAATATAACTATCAATATAAATATAGATATAGTTATAAATATAAATAAACAACGAAACAAACAAATAAATATACGTGTATATATATACACACATGCATTTGTATGCACACGAATACTGCTCTGTAGTATGCCTTTTGCCTTACACCGTTGCCCTATGTGAATCTTTGAATAGATAATCCGTACACACATTACAAATAGAAGCGGAAGCAAGCTTGTACTCTCCGTCTATAACTCAAGCTAATTCCTCCTAAGCTTTTAGCTCAACAACATAAGACATAAGTATGTTAAGTAATTACAAAACAACCGGGATTCCAAGTACTTTTTCGTCCTGATAATAGTCTTCCGATGCACTACGGCACATGACTCCTGCAAGCACCAAACAACACAAGAAAAAACAGAGAGCTGAGATCCTGGCCGAGGCAAAGCTTTTTGCTGAGGGCTCTTCTTTTGAGGCGCCTGGCATCCTCCTCTGAGGGACCCGATCTCTTGGGCGTAGCTGCTTGCCGGCTTGGCTCTTTTCCTTTGAGGTTCTCCGGCGCTGCGACCTCTTTCAGTATGGAGCTGTCGGACAGGCACTTTTCCAGTTTCGGGAGTTTGTCCTGTGGGCATCTTCTGCGCAGCTCGGCCTCAGGGTAGATTGCCCCTAGCCGAAGGCTCAGGCTAAGGTGCAGGTGGTTCTCGACTTGGAAGAACCTCTCCGTGGACTCAGTTTTGGGAGCCTCGCTGCATGTCTCATCTGGTGGCGTCGCCACATTAGCCACGTCTTTCCATCTGCGCAGGCGCCCCATTCGCCGGCAAGGCTTCCTAAACTCCCTAGAAGTCTTCTTGTAGCGGGTTTCCAGTTGTCTTTCTGTTGACAGTGGTGTCTGGGAGTGTGGAGTTGAGTCTCGGCAGTCGCGTAGAAGGCCGGAGTTCGGGCGCTGATTCAAGCAGTGTTTCTGAGAGGGCAGGTGTAGACATTAGCATATTCTTCCTGTTGAGATGTCACGGTGCAGCACATCTACAAGAGTGCCACTGCTGAGTTCGTTAATGCGGGCGAAAAGCTTCGGGGCATCAAGAACAATTGCACTGCTGCTTCTTGAGCTAAATGCGGCAGGTGACTTGCAGTGCTTTCGCAAGTCCTGTTTGGCCAGCAGTGGAAAGCAGCTGAGCATGCGTCTAAAGCAAGCAGATGCATCTGAACTGCTCTTGGAAAACTAAGGTACTCTTGCAGCATGTCGGCTCAAGGCAAAAAGTTGCAACTTTCTAGCCGTTTCACGTTTGGGGACTCGAAATGCAAGCTGGCTCTCACCTGACCCAAGACTTCAAGATCCTCAAAGCTGTCGCTTCGAGCCCAGATCCGGAAGCTGTTGTTGGCTGAAAGATCTTGCAAGATGTTCCCAAGCGGTTCTGGATGCTACAGTAAGGCTTTTGAGCTAAGCGTTTCAGCGAGAGCAAGGCCGAGCAGGGAGCAGGGCAAAAGAAAGCCAAAAAGAAGGTAAAGGGAGCAAGTCGTAAGAACTCAAAGGGGGTTGCAGTCTCGATAGGAGGCATGTCACGCGTCCTATGAGCCAAGGCCTTCTTGGCCTTCGCCTTCGGGTTCGACTTGCGGCCGCTTGCCGCCGCCTGCTCGAGGCACGCCGGGATGGGGGATCTGAATCTGAGGGAGACACTTGGGAGCAAGTGCAATCCTTCAAGCTCGGATGCCGTCGGTTCTGCGAACAAGAACCTAGAGATCCCAGAATCTTTCAAATTCGCAACTCGAAGTCCCTGTCAGAGCTTGTGACAGCCTCCTGCGCCTCGCGCGCCTCCAGGGCCATGGCGACCTTACTCAGAGACATGGATCTGCACAATCCGACCGAGGGTGACTGGAGCCCCAACCGGAGAAAGTCCAGCCCGAATCTCCATGAAGCTCTCTCGCTTCTCGGATGTGTGGCTGGCGTCCTGGGATCCCACGCACTGTCAAGAAGCTGGGACGGAGGAGGGCCGGGCCTACGGACCTACATGCTGGCAGTAACACGCAAGGAAGGGCGACGGTCTTTCCACTCGCGCACACTTATATGAAGGTTGCAAACACCAGAATCATTGAGCCGTTCTAACTTCCACGGCTCTGGAGTGGCCACAAAGTCAGAGTACTCTTACGAGACAACTCCGAAAGATGTCCGCATGAATACCAAGTAAGGAACCCTGAGCACAGTCCTGACTGCACTGTACAATCGTGGAAGATTCCCCCTCGAAGAGAGTCGGAACGAAGTCCCCGCCACTTCCTGATTGCTTTGCATTAGCTTTGCAAGCTTGAAGCCGCTGGAAGTGACAGGCAAGTGGTCTCAAAGGACACGGCGGATTCTCAAGTCCGACACCTTGCGTTCCCAACATTACTGAGGCTTCAGAACATGTCATGGCTCTTGCTCTCCAACCCTCTACGTCACTCTAGCAATGTTGGAACTTCCTTTTTTGTCGAGCCACCGTCAGCGAGCTCTCGCTGCAGCCAGTCGAGCAGCAGCGCGCTAAATTCTGTGGCGTCCGCCTGCTTGTCATGCTGACCGGAAAAAATTTAACTCAGCAGCATCTAGCGGCTTAGGTATCCATGGAGCTCTTCCGTGAATTGTTTTGTCCATGATCGTGCGCCATTGTTTGATGTTTTGCACGGCTTATCACAACAGCGTTGAAGCCTGTGCTTGGGACATAGCACTCATTAGCACTCCCTGAAGCAATGCCCTGCCTGCTCCAAGGCATCCACACGTGCAGCCGTGACGAAATCCTGAAAGATATGGGGTCTTGATCCAGGCGCCGGTAGCCTAGCCTAAGGCTTTAACTTTAAACTTTCTGGCTTTGGAGTACTTGGTTGGAGCCGAGCATAAGTTTTAGTAGCTACGTTGAGCTCACAGTCAAGCTCTGCAGAAGGCCCGACGTGGCAAACTCTCCATGCCGACCAAATCTTCGATCAGCACACGAAGCCCTAAACCTCATAAGCCATAATCCCTTTCTCGGCAAGAACAGATGCAGGTTCCTTGGGGTCCACGACACGCGACTCGCCTTCCGCCAGCAAGGCGAAGACCTCAATTCAGGACGACACGATGAACAGCTGATCGTCGCTTATCAAAGTCGTGATTAAAGGCGGCCACATTACTGAATGACACACGTGGAACAAACAAAAAGAATCGCACCCCCCTGAAGTCTGAGTCATGTGAATCAGCACTGCTGCTGCAGCGCGGGGCACTCGTTGCAATGCAGCAACTACTTGGCTCTTGCAGGTCGTCCTGCGATCGGCCGACAACTTCCAAGGTTGGGTCTAGCTGACAAGTCGGACAAGGGTTACCGCTATGCTGTCGGAAAGCCCTGGTAAGGTTGGCTGCGGTACCCTCTCGCCTCAACAAGCAGTATCGGAAGTCCAGGTTGAAGAACCTCGGCTTCAGTGGCGGCGATGCTTCCGTCAGGGTCCAGGCTTTGGTGTTGGTTGCTCGCTGGCATCGGGGCATCGGAATGTCTGGTTCAACGATTGCTTGATCGAAGTATTGTGTGATGTGCTGGTGCGCGCATGCTGCAAATCTTAAATTCAAAGCGAGGAAGTGCCGCTGCAGAGGCTGAGGCAGGTTTCGCGTTTTGCTGAATTTGGCGTCCTGGCAACCGCCAATCCCTCTCGCATGCCTCACTTCAAGGCCGATTATGCGAGTCTCATGCTCCAAACCTCTCAATCCAAATCCCAGAGCCCACATGCCAAGGGAGCAAGTACTGAAGCAGGCTGTTGAGATAACAGGTGGCACCGAGATTCCTGCGCTGCGCAGTTGGCAGTTCAAACTGGTGTAGGTTAGGGCACCATGGCGCTTTAAGGCTTGGGGACAGCGTCTGCGCCAGGTTTGGCTTCGGGCTTGGCCCCGTACACGAGAAGCCAAGCTAATCACTACCACATAGTTTCGTGCAGTCTCTCTAGGCTCTACAACACCGTAGATTCACCCGGCAGTGGCAAGCCTCAAACCGGCAGGAAGCCAGCTTCCCTCGCTCTTCAAACGGCAAGACGTGGGAGGATCCTGGCTGTTGAGTGCATTCTTCACGCTTGCTGTTTCGAGCCCGTAAGTTTTCGGGAGAATTCAGGAGGGACCCGACAACTCTCCGGCCTTTCACTCTTCAACTTCTGAGCTGGGGCATCCGCCTTGAGTTTTGCTGGATGTACCACACCTAAAGCTCGGCTGGGCGGTTCCTGATAACGAATCCCTCAGTCGATGTTCGTCAAGCCCATTCAAAAAGGAATGGTGCCTGCTTAACAGAGACCCCAAGACCGACCCTGATTTGAAGCGACACAAATGCCTGCCACAATCGAAGCATATATATATATATAAATAAATGTGAACGACTATGCGGGCAACTAGACAGCGCTTACCTGGCCCAAGGCCTCCATCAAACCCAACCTGGAACTCAGGCCACGAGCCTCGTCAAGCGCCCTTTTTAAGGCGGTCTCCTCCTGCCAGATGCCCTGCTTGTCCTGCGAGGTTCATGGTCTGGAGGACCGGTGGACTCGATGTTCAAAGTCGCCCCACCTCGTCTCTCCTTCTGGGCGAAATGTACGATACTGCAACCAACATATCACTACACCTTCGCAGAACTCGGTACAAACACTTGTTGATGTACGAGTAGTACAGTGTATCCATTCCAAGCTCTCACAATGCATTGCACCCTGACATGGGCCAAGCCACATTGAAGTCGATGGCCAGGTAAGGGTTCGGAAAGCTCCCTGCAGGCCGAAGGATGGCTCCAGGAATCCCACAGCTCATCAGGCTCTGGCGATAAACCGGACAGAAGTCGTATCAACACTGCATTCTCAAGTCACGTGCTTTTGGACCCCCAGCAGCCCTCACACAGTCCACAGTCTGAAGCGCGGAAGGTCATGTCGGAAATCCAAGCGAGTGGCGACTGGGCAGCACGATGGAGAAACGCTACTTACATGCTGAACAATGCAGGATCGAGAGCCGGAGGGCTCGCCTGGCGGCACCAGCTGCGTTTCGCCCTCTGCTTGCACAGGCCTTGCAACTGACAGAGCCAATCCGAGAAGGACGCTGAGCGGGTGGGGTGAAGCTGAATCTTCAAGTCTAAATCCGTGCATTCTCAGGCCGCAATAGACAAGCTGGAGAAGGTAGCGGTACATGGGATCATCCTCCATCCGCCTGAGCCCGGGAAGGTATTTCTTTGCTCAGGAATGCGCCGTCTTGCACGGCACGGGTCCGTTGAGGCGGTCCGGTACAGACCAGCCGGGACAGCGCTGTCCTTGCACTGCGAATCGTTTTTTTTTCCGACCGGTCTCTGGAGCCGTGCTGGGACAGGGTTCGCAGGAGTTGGTTTGAACAAGGCGTTTACGAGTACAGATGGCATTGGCACACACACACACACACACCGCGTATCAACATGACAAGACATGACTACCTGGCCACCTGGAGTACATGGCTGCAGCATCGCATAAATGCGAGCAGCTTGTTGAACAGGATAAGGTACATGGCTGCAGCATCGCATAAATGCGAGCAGCTTGTTGAACAGGATAAGGCTCCATGACACTGCGGCATAACATCTCTGTGTGCTCAGGTCGCGACTGTTTCGCTTTTCTCGAGGAAAGCGAAATCCTGCCCAGATGTAGGACGAAGGCAGCGGCTATGCGAGAAGCTGTCTTCCCCCTGCGCAATCAGTGGAAGCAACCTCAAGTCGACCAGCTCGCAGCACGATCCCGGACCTTGAGTAGCAAATGGTCATATATTGACTCTTCACATACGCACGTAACATGATGGCATCGGGTCCAAGCCGTTTCAGTACACTCCCAGCCCCTTTGGAAGCCTTGGAACTAAACCCGGTCCAAACCGATACTCAAGCCCAAGAATCCACATCGGAGCATCTCACTCTCAAACGCCTTCCATCACAAAACATCAACCGAAAGACAGCGCGCGGCCCCACGGGCCTCGAGAGGCGGCGATGCCTCTGCGGCCTTCTGTGCCTCTCCAGAGAAGTTTAGCGAGTTGGATGGTATCGGACTTTTGCTTTTGAGTGAGACGTGTTGCGTACCTCGCAGACGATGAAGCCCTGTAACTTTCCGAATGTAGGAAACACTTCCGGCGCATGCTGCCGCCAAACATAGTGCAATGCTTAGGCCCCTGCACACTCATGCCATTTTCGAGCTTTCTCAACCAGCCGCTGCTGAGATCGCAACCCGTTTATGCTAAGCCATACGACCCGGAGGTACACGTCTCAGAGATCCTTCAATCGTCAACAAACCCTGGCTTCGAATTCGATCCAAACTCCTCGAATGGGACCCTGAAAAGGCCGGAAAGTCTCAGTCTGAGATCCCCAAGAACGCAAACCGAGGTGCGGCCCGTACCGCGCGGGCGTCGGCTTGGCTCTGCGCTTGAGACTTCCTCTGGGGTGCGCACGTATGGACGTTAGAGGCTTTAGAGTCGGTCGGTGCCTTGGTGATTGACTCTCCTGTTTCAGAGCCACGAAGTAGCTTTTGTGCTTTACAGGCCTGCAAAACCCTAACACCTGCAGAAACCTCCTTGGGTCTCGGTTGGAATTCGAAAGTCTTCGCAGGAAACCTCCGGCGTGGCGGACTTGTTTGAATTCGGCACATCTCCGACAGAGCTTGAGTCCGAACTGCGAATTCCCTGATAACGTTTAACATTGCCTCTTTTTCGGCGCCATGCCAAACCGCTCTAAGCCCCCCCCCTCCGAGCTCAGCAGCTGAGCCAAAAGTGATGGAAGCCGACGCTCCTGTCTGCAAGGAGCCTCACGTCCCGGGCCGTGGCCGTCTCTTCCAACCAAAGCTGACGATATCTGACAGTTCTTACATTCCGAGAACAGCTGGAGTAAAAACACAGGTGACTGCCGCTGTTTTACCCACTCCGCGCAAGTGGTCCTTCTCGGAGCAGGTGGCTTGCGGCGTAGCCTTGCTTTTCGTACGTTCATGCCTTCCCTGACTTTAGGACTGCGGCTGCAGGAGGGCTTTCTGCTGCGGCCCTGGGCTGGCACTGAACGTGTCGGTCGCTCACAGTGCCTAGGACCCAGTGGTGCGACTGTTGCCAGCCAGATCGTTGGGAAAGGCTATTTATTTTGCCAATGAACAAACTGAAGAATGAGACTTACATCGCAAGCAGCACGGTGCTCCAAGTCCCGCATGCTTCGCATGGAGATGTACCTGCCTTCCTCATCGGCCATGAGCTGGCTGAGCTGTGTTCCCTTCCCCCTGGCTCCGCCTTCTCAGCTACCACAAGCCCTCATAGGATGCTGGAATCGATCGTGCAGAATTATAACTTATTTTTCGTTTAGAACTTCTCAGGTATGTCTGCGTAGCAAAGGGGAGGAAACGACGCTGACTTGTCGATTTTCGCAGACTGTGTGACGTTGGTGGAGCCCTGAATACACTTTCTGATGCATGCTGCTCGGTACAATGTGCAGGTCAGTGCATGGGCGTATAGAATTGTAGCTGAGCCGAGCCACACTAGTCCTCCTCACTCTAAATTTTAACCGCGAAACACAAAGGCTACCCATTCATTCAGTGCTCACCTACGGTTAGCTGTGCTGCGATCATGTGCATGAACGACTTGGTAATGGTCATGCGGACTACATCTTGGCATGCAGTGCTGCATAGTATGTTCCGTGTGTTATTATCCACGAAGGCGAGCTTTACCAACGTGACCACTGCGGGGTCGTTAGCGAGCACTTCACAAGGAGCGATTGCCCAACCACTCTGCTGTTTCACCTGCAGATACCGACGGCTCCTGTGCCTAACAGTATCTAGAACCTGAAAATGTCTACTTGTCGTGGCAGGCTTTCGTTCTCCACGCGCCCACAGCTTGGCACTGGCTGTTGTGACGCTGACGATCACTTCAGAACACGCTTATCGGCTGCCCAGCAGCCTTGGAGCCTTGTGTCGCTTTTTGATCTTTCGACCTGCCTTAAGAACATGAAGGATACAAAATAAGAGTTTTTGTTTGCATCCAGCCGCTGGACCGCTGCTCTCACGCATCCAGCTGTGTCAGCATTGCCACTCCTCGCTTCACCCAGTGGGACTCCTGGCGCAAGCTTTTTCGGGAAGATCCCGGCTGGGGAAAGTCTCGACTCATTCGAAAGAAAGGCCTGTGGCTTATTTGTCGACTTTAAGGCTTCGACAGAAATTGCTTGGAGCTCCATCGGGCTCCCTCTTTCGAGGCAAAAGGCATTCGAGTGTTGATCAGCGTCGACGACCACAACCAAACAGAACTACACTCCTTTCCACACACTCCTAGCTGCATGCAGCAAAGAAGCCGGGTGCGAGGAGCGCAACTTGATGGGCATGACCTGAAGGATCGCGCTTGGACGCGGCTGATGGCGTCCGTTGGTGTAACGGCTGTAAGCTTTACGTGTAAGAAACGGAGTCCAACAGCAAGCTCGGCAAGACTCTTTACAACCTGTGAAGAACGGCCTTCAGCCCCAAGAAGCTGACAACAACTTGAGCCCTCTCGAGTCGAAAAGCCAGCCGAGCGACTTGGGGGCTTAAATGCTGCTGAGGCAAGAGCGAAGTTCGTGCTGTGGCCGGTGGTTGACAGAACCCCTTTCCGCGTGGACACCTCATAGCAAACGTTCTTGAAATTGAAGCTCCGTGGAAAGGACATCGCTCCGAGCTGCCTACATCCTAGTCAATTCCATGGCCCTGCTTCGTGGACCGGCACGGAAACAGCATCGCCTTGTAGAGAGGGCAGTCGTACCATGGGAAGGTTCGGAGCTCAGCCTGGCTTTGGGGTACTGACTCTGGATTCCCTCAAGGCTAATTACCACTCCCCCGAAAATTTGACGACCCCGGCCTCAGCTTGCTGCTTACTCACATGACATGATTTAGCAGGCCCCAAACGGAAGGCGATGAGCAGACTGGTGAAAAGGGGAGGGGTTGGCGTAGGCGTCGGGCGACATATGACAGATGATTCCTCTTTGGATCTAGCAAGAGTACACTGTGCACCAATCTGGGCACCCGCCGCCGCGGGCATTCCTATGCTTCTGTTTTGATTCAGGCGGTCACAGGCATGATGCCAGACCAGCTCGCACAACATTGGCGGATTCGGAACGAAGGTCTTGATTTCGGCTGACATCACACCTTGGACTCCTGAACCACATCCCGGCAAGCTTGTTGCAAACCCTGCAACAAGGAAAAACGGCCTTCTTGCAGGGAACGATCCAAAGCAAGGGCACTGACACCTGAGATGCGTCCAGCTTTCAGGGTTCGCGTTGTGGACGATTTCTGGGAGGTGTCCACAACTTAGGGGGCCTTACCTGTAAGCATTCAGTGTAGATGGCTATCCTCGACCACCTAAGCTCTTGAGCCCGGGCCAAACCCGGCAACGGCGCCACCCTAAACTCTGATACTCGAAGGCTCGTCGAAGACTCCTTTTGCTGCCGGGAAACATAGAGAACCTTCAAGTCGCTCTCTGCCAGCTGCCACCTGCTGCGAGGAGGAATCAAAATGGCTCAAGTCTGCAAGGTCTTCTCGCGAATAATGTAAAATCAGAAATACATGAAAACAAAGCCCATGGGCCAGGGGAACAAAGTGCTCAAAATGGGCGCTGGTATATTTATGGGCAGGTGTTCATGTGCATATGGTTGTACACATGTACGTATATACGCACTATGTAGTTATGTATGCAAGTGTTTGTGCATGTACGTATGCATGTCTTTGTGTGTTTGTGTATGTGTGCATGTATGTCTGCATGTATATGCATGTTTGTATGTATGTATGTATGTATGCATGTATGCTATGATATGCTATGCTATGCTACTCTCTGCTACTCCATACTACAGTATGCTGTGTATTTCATGTCTGTGCATGTGCAATGTCCTGCAATGTACTGTCATGTAGTGTGATACAAGGTCCTGCAACGTAATGCAATGTAATGTATGCAAGATAAGGCACGTAATGCATGACGTGTATGGCATGTACGGAAAGTATACAGTGTTTGTATCGTATGCTATGTTATACGATGTTATGTCGTGATATGTGCTATGCCATGCTATTTGTGCAATTATGTGTGCATGCCTGCATGCATGTATGCATGCGTGCATTCATTATCATGTATGTATGCATGTATGTATGTATGTATGCATGTATGTATGTACATATATATATATGTCGAATCTGATACATATGCAGGCATGTGCACAGGCATGTATGTATGTAGGCATGTCTGTATGCACACACATACATGCTTTGCATGCAGGCCTGAATCGCTGCCTACATGACACGCATAACTACACATGTACGTACGCACATACATACGTACGTGCTACATAGAAACACACGCACACACACACACATGCACGCGCACACACACACACACGTATATATATATATATATAAACCATATAGCTCACCCATATGGTCGCCCCCCCTCCCATGACACGCGCAGATCGTGCTTGTCATGGAGGGGG
>CAJNJA010003237.1:0-16737 GCA_905231915.1 Symbiodinium necroappetens | reverse complement strand
CCTTACATAGATCCCTTTAAAGGAACCCTTATATAGCACCCTTTAAAGAAACCCTTATTGAAGCCTAGAAGCCCCCGTGTTGCACAGACCGGGTCGCTCCCATGCGGCGCCGGAGCAACGGAAGCCGATGAGCAGCTCGGCGCGGGAACGGAGCGTTGAAAGGTTTAGGGTTTCTTTAAAGGGTATTGTAAGGGTTCCTTTAACGGGATCTATAAGGGTTTAGGGTTTAGGGGTTTCGGGGTTAGGGCTTAGAGTTAAGAGGCTTACCCTTAGCATCGAAGGACTCCTACGTTTTAAGGCTCTTTGGGCCCAAAGACCCTATGATATAAGGCTTTGGGGCTATTTTGCTGCTAAGGGTTAGGGCTCCGTCTTAACCGGCTCTAACGGGTTCCTTTACGAGCTCCTTTGAGGGGTTTAGGGCTTAGGGTTCCGTTTAAGGGGCTTAAAGGCTTCCTTTACGAAAGGAGGGGTTTAGGGTTCCTTCAAGGAGCTGTGAGGGGTTTAGGGTTTAGGGTTTAGGGTTCCTTCAAGGGCTCCATTGAAACGGTGAGGGGGTTTAGGGTTTAGGGTTCCTTCAGCGGTGCCTTTCAGGGGCTTAGGGTGAGGGCTCCATCGAAGCTTTGAAAGGTTTGGGCTTTAGGGCTCCTTCAGCCTTAAACCCTAAACCCTAAAGCGCGGGCCCTTTAAGGGGCTTAAGGTTTAAGGCTTGAGGCGGCTCTTGAAAGGATCTCTCTGAGTCGGCACGACGGACTTAAAGGAACATGTAGAGTAACCGCCTACCGGTGCATATGGAGCCTTAGGAACCCTCAGCCCTCATAGATCCACCATAGAACCCTTTTAAGGCACCCTTACAGATCCCTTTAAGGAACCCTACTAAGTCCCCTGATCCACCATGCAGACCCTCAGCCCGCCCTTTCTAGAACCGTTATAGATCCCTTTAAGGCGCCCTACTATGTCCCATGATCCTCCACCTTCAACCCGCCCTTGTCGATCCCTTTATTTAAGGAGCCCTTGTTAAGAAACTCTCTAAGGAGCCCCGCTTTCAGGAACCCTAAACCCTAAACCCTTGTTAAGAAACTCCTTAAGGAATCCCCCTTCAGGAACCCATGGTCCTCCCTGTCCCTAAGCCCTAAACCCTAAACCCCAAACTTTATAAACCCTAACCCGTAAACCCTAAACCCCTAAGCCCCTAAAGCCCTAACCCTAAACCCCTAGCCCTAAAGGAGCCCCCTTCAGGAACCCATGATCTTCCCTGACCTTTCTAGAACCCTTATAGATCCCTTTAAGGACTCTTTCAGGTCGCGTAGGCTTAGCCAGAGCCCAGGCATGAGGGAAGTCCAGGAGCGAATGGGGCAAAAGTCGCCCTACTCCTGCCACTTGGCGGCCTTTTCTTAAGGTCTGCTTTTTTTTAAGGGTTTAGGGTTTAGGGTTTTAGGGTTTGGGGTTCAGGGTTTAGGGTTTAGGGCAGGCTTTTTTTTAATGGGAGGTTCCTTTTCGACCTACTCCTGCCAGCCGGCCCCTCCTTTTTCAGGTCCTCCTTTTTTTCTGTAATGGGAGGTTCCTTCCTTTAGAGGGTTTAGGGTCGTTTAGGGTCTTTATTGAGGGGTTTCCTTTGGAGGGTTCCTTCAAAGGGCTCAGGGTCTTTTAGGGTCTTCCGTGAGGGTTCCTGTAAAGGACAGGGTTCCTTTAAAGGGTTTAGGGTCTTTTAGGGTCTTTTGTTTAGGGGTTCCTTTTAAAGGGTTCCTTTAGAGAGTTTAGGGACTTCTAGAGTCGTTTATTTCGGGTTCCTTAGGGTCTTCTAAGATCTACTTTTAGGTTGTTTGCAGGGTTCCTCTAAGGGCTTAGAGTTTTTTTGGGGTTTAGGTTTGTTTGTTTGTTGAGGCTAAATACGGTTACTTAAGTTTTTCACAGGGTCCTCGGGGTTCTGTAGGTTCTTGTTTCGGGTTTAGGGTTTCTATGAGGAGTTTACAGCCACCCGGCGCTTTGCGGGGGCTTGTCAGGTGTATTAGGAATATATAAGGGCCTATTAGGGTTTGCTGGGGTTTACTGTGGTTTACTCTGCTCTTTTCGTGCTTTGGTGGTTTCCTTATAGTGATGAGTGTATATAGGGCTCTGGGATTGTTGGTTAGTGCTACTATGGGGATACGATAGACAAGCAGACTTAGTTTCTTCAACGCAAGAATTGGTCGTCGGGTCTGGAGGGAGCGTTTTGCTCGCCGGATTGTTCTTAAGATACCCTGGGATTCAGTTTAGGACATTCTAGGACTGTGTGGATTCTGTGGCCTAGAGATACTCGTGTGGGCTGCAGTGTACCACCAATACCATTTATCGTGGGCCAGGGGTGCTACGGTGGATGATATACATTCTGCATTACCCATAATGAGAAATATACCATAATTCCCATAGTTTAGGGTCCTTAAGGTAATGCAGGATTTATATCATCGACAGTACGAAGTATCTGCATGTCAGTCAGACAGCATCACCAGTACATGTAGACCTCAGAAGCCAGCAGTTCCAAAAAACTTAACGCTGTTCTAATGATTAAGGGACCTAACCTCTAACCCCTCAACCCTAAACCCTAAGCCCTAAAAACTCTAAACCCCTGAACCCTCAACCTGGAAACCCCTAACTAAGCACTAAACCCTCTTTTAGTTTTGGGGTTTAGGGTTCAGGGTTTAGTGACTTTCAACCTCCAGCCGCCCCGCTTTCTTTCTGAGGGTCCGAGCCCAACTCCGTCGTGACCTGGAACACAAGTGTCGGTCTCCCAGGAACTCCGCTTACTGGGTTCTTCTTAGCTGCCCAGTACCCTGGCCCAAAAAAGTTTAAGCTGTTCTTGTAGTAGGGGTTTTAATATACCAAAAAAGGTTAAAGTTTACCTATTGGGCTCCTAAGTCTTGTTAAGGGATTTAACTTAATGCTACCATAATAAAGAAACCCCATTATGTACCAAAGATCCCAATTATGGTAGCTTAAATTAAATCCTTTAACAAGAACGGCTTTGCAACACGGTTTAGTGTTTTAACCCTAAACCCTAAACCCTAAACAGTTTAAGGTTTATTGTAGGGTCCAGGGTGAGGGGTCAGGGTACAGGTTTCTAAGAGCTTTCGGAAGGTGTTCAGGGGCTACTTCGGGGTGCCTTTAGTAAGAAGACTTTTAGGGTTCTTTTAAGGGTGCTATTAGTAAGGGCTCCTTTAAAGGGTACTTTAGGTTTCTATGATAGGGTCCCCATTACGTGGCCGTTTTTTTTCTAGTGGCTGCTGGTAACTTCAGAAGAAGCATTGCGGTTTGGGTGGGTTTTCTTCCATAATCCCAAGTACCTCGCACCCTTAGACTTCTGCCAATGCCACATATGAGCAGTGCGAATGGCGAATGTCTCTAGAGACAATGGGTTATAGCGAAGTTGTGGACTTTGCTGTGTTGAGACGTTGGACCTTTTCCGCGGGAGAAGCTCGGGAGCTTTGCGCGCCCTCCACTTTGAGGGATTCTTGTCGTGCCTCTTGGAAGCTATTGAGCCTTGACACTGCACTTTGATGAGAGGTTGCTGCATATATACTTTTGGCCCGAAGAGGAAAACGAACGCAGTTGTTTTTCAATTTTCCCCGATGTGACTATTGTGCTGAAGACAAGAGGCGCCGTCACACTCTTGAAATTTTGACGTTTGTTAATGCAGTCTCGCAAAGCACGTTGCAGCACGACCTGCATTAAGCCAACTGTCGCCACAATACATATTCATACGTTGGTGTGAATATGAAGTAGAGCTTTAAACCTAAGGAGGCATATTGAAATACATGCCTGGGAGGGAGAGTTCATTTTGCCACATCCGTGTCTCAAGACCGTAGTTTGTGGCTGCACAGATAGCGAGTCGTTGCTGTGAACTTTGAGGGCTACTCTGGCTTGAGAAGTCGAGTGAGCTCTGCACGCTACTTTAGGGTAGTTTGTGTGGCTCCCTGATACTGTCTAGGGAGGTTTGCACTGGGGTAGGTCGGGCTCATGGCCAGCGCACACCACGAACCCTAAATTACGACAAACAGCACATGTCGTGCGTGTGTCAGTGCGGGTGTCCAGGCGACTGATTGTTCTCTTCAGGTTGAACTGCTGCGGTGCCGCCCGTTGCACCAGCTGCCATTAAAGCACCCGCCCGCCCCTGTTATGTTCACAGGTGTGAAAATGAGTGAATATTCGGGCCAGATGGTCTTGTGTTGCGGATATAAGGGCTAGATTTTCTCAGACTTCGGTGAACTCATGCATGTCTTGGCAGCCAAACACCATGTTTCTGCATTTGCATGCTGTCAGTCGGCTGTTAGGGTGTTTTCGTGGTATGTAAAACAATATGGAGCCATTCTTTAGCAGCAGTCAGAAAGCATGAACATCCCCAACCCACCATTTTAGGATTCGAAACCCCGATTTCTAAACCCCAACCCCGTCCCTAAACATTCAACTTCTCAGTGCTTCTCCCCGTTTTTACACATTAAACGGCCGCTACGCCCGGAACCTCGCACCCCTAAACCCCAAACCCTAAACCCTAAACTAAGTACCTGAAGCTTCAAACCCTGAGGCAATCCACAGACCCGAGACCAAAGCTCCAAAGAAAAAACCACCCAAGCCTATTTTCCAACCCCTAAACTAAACTTTCAATCCCAAGACACCCACCGTTTTAAGGACTTTAAACAGTAATCGTACAAAGGAGCCCTAAACAGGGAGGTTCATAAAGGTCCAGGTAATAAATCCCACACCACATGCGCTCTAAGTCTGAGCCCTCAGCATTGGACCCCGAGCCCTCAATCCCAAACCCTGGGTCCTAAGAAGCAGCCCTGACCCCCAGACCAACAGCCCTAACTTGGAACTTTACATAAAGCCGTAGCCAATGCTACAGTTGAGTTGCGCAGCCCAGACCCTATGAAATAGAACCCAACCCAAAAACGCTAAACCCAGCACACTTGCCCCGTTAGGCACCCAACCCTAAGCTAAGAAGAAGGAGCCAATCCCACCAACAGAACCACACAAACACAGTGTGGAGGGAACCTCTTCGACCAAACGCTACCAGGCGGGCAGTTTGAGACATTTGGGCGCCTGTTTTACTCGCCTGTTAAGGTTTATGTATGGTTTAGGGTTTTGGGGTGTATGTTTGTTTTTCATGCTTGTTTATCATAATTAAACCCCATAAAGCTTCATGCTTCGTAACGGGCTGTAAAAGGGTTTAGGGCGTTGGGTGCTACTGTTTCGTTATGCTCGTTTTGACGTCCTTCCAGAGATCTACAACTGTGGTATACGGGAATTACAAGGGTTAGATCTTGGGGTAGGCGTGCCGAGAGCTTAGTGCTCTTCTTTTGTGGTTTTGTTGATGCTAGTTGCTCCAGGTCCGATAAGGGCAAGCGTGTCCAACCGTGAGACGTGCATACCGCTACGAGTTCAGACTTTTCCAGGTGGGGGCAACCATAGGGTTACCCTATGGATATTTTCGGCGTGTCTACCGATTCTTTTCGCAACTTTTTGTTTTGTTGAGTCCTGGTTCCTGAATCGACCACACAGTTCCTGAATTTGGTTCCCGAATTTGCTTGTCATCCCGAATAGCAAGAAGAATAAACAACAACTAGCAGATTTTGCTCAACATTCTCAAGCAAACAGAATCCTGAAATCGCAACGCCACAAATGGAGGCAACCCTATATGACGCTGTACAGGCCCTATAGAAAAAATTGTCAACACTGGCGTGGCTGGCACTGCCCACACACAAAGGCCTGTAGTGGTGTTTGTGCTTTTTGTTTCGAATCGTCAGGTTCTCAGGTTTTACGCTATATCGTACTGCAATTAATTTACCCTCTTGGAAGACAGTAAGCCACCCATGAGTATTGTGTTTGCTTGAACGTCCACTGACCATGTATGAAGATGTGAATGTAACCCTATCAAACAGATATACTTTGGCCTTAAAGTAGTCCCTATATAAGCACATGGACCCTTAGGGTAAAATATGCCGGCAGGTGAAAACGTCACCGCCTCCGGGACCGCCTCCGGTGCAGGCCGGCAGCTCATTTACAGAATGAGTTCGTCTTTAGGATTTATGTGTTATGGGGTTTGGGGTTCTGTTTCTTCTGTGTTTCTGCCGTTAGCCATGGTTGCTGGCTGCAATTTGCATGTTCTCGTCGCTGGGACGTGTTCTCGAATGTTCAGGAAGGTCCCTTTTGCAGGTCTGTAACTTCAGTGGTTCACCCTAAACCCTAAACCCTACACCGTTAGAACTTCAAGAGAATGCAAGGAATGTTTTTCTTTTTTAAGGTCGTCGTCAGTGCAAGGAATGTTGTGGTTGCGGGTGGGGAGAAGTTTGGAGAATGGGAGTGTCGGGTTGTAGTGATGTGGCGGTGGTGGCATGCATAGTGGTCGAGTTGTTCAGTGTTACTTTGTCGCAGTGCTTTGTTTTAGGGATCGTCTTGGAATAAACGGAAATTATGCAAGGGCGTGCTGTGTCCCTGAAGCTTGGACCCTACCCGAATAAGGACATAACCTACCCGAAACCCTACAGCCCTCAAGCCTGAAACCTGAAACCCAACAGCCCTAAAAGCCCTGAAGCCCTTTGCCATAACACCCTAGACCCCATAATGAAGGGGTTTTCTGACCGAAATTAAAGAGCCTACATCCTAAGAGGAGAGTAGTTGTGACTCGAAACCCTAAGACCTTTAACTAACCCTGAAGCCTAAACCCTAAACCGTTATAGACACGTTACACCTCCTCCCCGCCGCAAGGCGCCGCCAATGCAGCGGCCGCCACCTACCGCCGCGTTGAGCCCTGAAAGAAGGCGAGGTTGCGTTTAGGGTTTAGGGCTTTAGGGGTTTAGGGTTTAGGGGGTTTTGGTCTTTTTGGGAAGGGTTAATCCCTGGATCTCTGAGTAGAGATACCATGAAAAATTACACTAGGATTTTGGGGAACAGTATACCATGTTCGGAGGTAGATGAAGGAACCAGAAGGAATACTTGATACCATTATTATTGCTACCGCCTCCTATGTTTCAGGTTGGGTACCCTTAGAAACGAGAGCGTCGAAGCGCCGCATCAGGATTGCTACTACATGACATGAAAGGCCCAGAACCCCTCAAACCCTCAACCGTTAAAGCTGTAAGCCCTAAACACTTAATACTTAATCTTTATATTCCTAAACCCCTAAACCCCTAAACCCCTAAACCCTAAACCCCCAAACCCCTAAACCCCTGAACCCTAAACCCCTAAACCCTTGAACCCCTAAAACCCTAAAGCCCTAAACCTTAAATTCCTGAAATGCTAAAGCTTTCGCCTTGTCGTGCGCGATGCCTTCTTGGTTTCGCCCTAAAGCTCCAAGTATAGAGCTATTATAGTACATTTGGGATTTAGGGGTTTAAGGGTTGAGGGTTTAGGGTTTAGGGTGTAGGATTCAAGGGTTTAAGGGTTGAGGGTTTAAGGTTTAGGGTTTAGGGTGTAGGATTTAGGGGCTTAAGGGTTGAGGGTTGAGGGTACCCTATCGTGCGTACTTTGAGGTCTAGAGTCTATACGTAGTGCCTATTTTGGGCATTCCGAGTGTACAGTGTCAAGCATAGCCGTTGGCCTACCGAACAGAGTTGTTTCTGTCCCGAGACTGACAGGGTTGAGAAAGCAAAAGCAACATAATATGGGGGCCTAGGGTTTAGGGTGTATAGGGCCTAAATAATCAATTCCCTATACTAGTAGGGGTTCCTTATATATTATATATATATATATATATCTATATCTATATATCTATATATCTATATGTATATATATATATTTGTATATAGAATGACCCCCATTGTTAAGGCCCCTACATTACAATCAGTAGCGCCGCATCCTGAAGTTGGTTGGGGACCGCCAAGCCCGTTCCCCCCTCTTTGCATTGTTTTTAGATTTGGGTTTAGGGTTTAGGGATCTAAGCCGTTTGTCTTGAGTCCGTTCAAGCAAGGCTACCTTGCCAGGCTGTTGTCGGCTGCATTCAACATGGCAGGCTACGCACGTGCATGCATGCAGACTGTCGTCAGTAGCCCCTAAACCCTAAACCCTAAACCCTTCAGTTTCAAGCACATTCCACCTTCTTTGCGCTGCTTTCAATGCACAGCTGCCATGTGGCTGCAACAGACTTCCTCCTCTCTGCTTGCCCTGGCTTCCCCAGCTCAGGCTCTAAGCTCACCGCCGCGGAGATAAAGCAGGGCCGCTTGTTCTTTCATGTGTGCTTTTTTGCCGTTTGCACGCTGCAGTGCTCATCGGCCGCGAGAAAAGCCGCGAGGTGGAAAAGTTGTTTCGCATCTCGGCCGTGCGCGGCTGTTCTCTATTCTGGCGTGTGCCAGGCCTTGTCTTTTGTGCCGACGCAGAGACCAAGGACCTCCATCCGCTTCTCTCCCCGAGTCTTCTCTAGCGGTCCGTTATGGTTTCTTTCGTGTGGGACAGGGCTTAGGTTTTCGGGTTTGGCCTCTGGCTAAGGACTGGCCTAGACTTACCCAAAGCCTTCGACATGCGTCTTCGTGAAGTTTCCGTGGAAGCCATCCCCATCCCCTGTACCCTCAACGCAACTAACACAGACAAGTCGAAACCTTAAGCCCACGCCCACGCCAAAAACCGCCTGGTGCTTTAAGGATATCCTACCCATAGGCCCCTGAGTAGCTCCTTTTTATGGTTTATTTTTTTAGAATCCTATAAGGTACCTATAGTCTCCATTGTAGTTCCTTTTTTTGGTTCAACCAATTCTATATAAAGGATCCTAAAAGGTAGCCCAAAAAAGGAACTACAATGGAGACTATAGGTAATCCCAAAAAGGAACTACTTCGGGGCCTATGGGTACAGCCCAAGGCCAGGGTTCCCTGCAGGTCTTCGCTGCGGCGTGAGGAGAAACCTGCGAGTGGTCAAGGCCACGGACAGCACCTGGAAGCCTACTGTAGGGCTCCTTATTATATTTGGCTCTAGGGCTTTAGGGTTTTAGGGTTTCAGGGCTTTAGGGTTTTAGGGTTTTGACAGAGTCCTAGGTAGTATTAAGGAGACCCCTTAATGGGGACCCTTCTTAATCCTACTTGTGGCCCTCTTAAAGGGGACCTTAGTAAGAGGGTCTATATCCCCAAGGGGTCCCCTTAATCCTAACTCCGACAGAGGGCTTTCGGGCTTAGGTTTCGGGTGTACCTTGGGATCCGACAACCTACTGTTTTAAGGGCTTTGCCTAAAAGGATGGGATCGGAACTTCCCTGAAAGATCATCATACTCTACCCTTTTTGTTACGGTATCCTTTCGATGTAACACATGCTAACCATAAATCTAGATACCGATACCCCCAAACCCTAAACCCTGAACCCTGAACCCTAAACAAAACTGGAGCATGACTATACAACTCTATAGGTCCCTAAACCCTAAACCCTAAGTCCCATAATCCTTTAAGTCCAGGTACTTTCGCATGAAGAGCTGTTGGTTGAGGGTATGAGATGTCGGACTCAGAGTTCAAGTTCTGGGCAGCAAGTCGCCCCTGAACCCATTTAGGGGTTTTGGGGTGTAGGGGTTTGGGGGTTTAGGGTTTAGGGGTTTAGGGTTTAGGGGCTTAGGGTTTAGGGTTGAGGGTTTAGTGTAAGCCCCCAGCAAGTATCGATAGGGGCTTTGTTCTCTTGTTTCAGGATGTTTCGAGGCTCCAGGCGTCGGAGCTTAAGTGAAGTTGCTTCTTGCATTTCGTGCGTTTCAACACAGGAATAGGACCAATGTAGGGAGTGTGAGCATCTTCGGTTTGAGGGTTTAATGGCTTTCAATTAGGCTGCTGAACTTTTATATGTTTCCCCAAACCCTAAACCCTAAACCATATGTTCCTACTATTGGCACAAAGGTTGATTTCCAGAGGCTTTGCAAGACCAACCACGTCTTAGCTTTGCAACATCAAGCCATGAAGTCGCATGGCATTTTCTAATTAAGAAGTTTAGGACCATTCCTGGATTTTTGAACTTACGGTAAACATTTTGCTCCTGGGTGTTGGTGCCGAAACGGCTTTTGTGGTTTCAAAGAACAAAATTTGCTCTCATTCTACCAGAAGTGCTGTATGGTCGTAGCGCTCAGGCTGTTGCTTCCTGGGCTTTTCGTTGATTCTTCCCAAGTCGAGGTGCTGCTTACCTTACCAGAAAAAGTCAACTACGTCCGATGGACTAAATGCTGCATCGCCTTTACCACTTTGGACTATGGGAAACATAAAGTTTCGTTGGCATTAGTACTCCATGAAGAAGAATTTGTTGACTTCTTCGTTTGAGTGATCATTGTGCCAGGGTCGTATGAGAGCTATTCCGATCCATGAGTCCGCCAAAAACGAAACTCAAGCGCCGGAGCATGTTGAGTTGCAGCAGCAGTTTGTTTTTTACCTTTGAGGAGATTTACCATTTTATCGGTTCGCAAGTTCCGAGGTTGCCAGCAGTTCCGGGGGACCCTATTTAAGGGCTCGGGGGACTTAGTAAGTAGAGTTACAATCAGGCTTTGTAGGTGAATTAGAACCGAATTAAGTATAGGATTCTCCTAAGTATGAACTTAATTATTTACGACCCTATAGTTACTAAGTCCCATGATCCCTTAAGTAAAGACGCTGAGAAGGTCTTTGTCCTTCCTATGTTGTACCGTGCACGAAAGGAGGGTAGAGGCTTCAGGGAATCACGGTTTTGGGTTTGGGATCCCCTGTTGGTCTAGGTTTTAGGGTTTAGGGAATGTGCGTGGAGGTTCATGGGACTTAGCAAGGAAGGTTAAACATATGTAAATTTGGCTTGCAAGTATTTTTCAGAATAGTTACATTGTTTCTTGTTACTGTACTGTAGCTACGTTCCTAAGTCCCATGATCCTTTCAGTCATACACGCCCTCGACAAGACCGACCACGCTTCCATGCAATTTCCGGATGGACTCAGGTGGTCAAATCCGGGGGCAACTGAGTCCTGCCATGGGCTCTGCTGAGAGGGCGGTGATGATCGACAAGGTGAAAGTGGCGCATCACCGTGCCACACTGTGGCAACAAGCCCAAAGGCTCCATGTACCTTCATAGTAGATACTAAGGGCCTTAAAGTACCTATATAGGGACCCCTTTAAGACCTAAGTAGCTACCATAAAGGTACATGGAGCCTTTGGGAAGCCTCTGTGGAGGGGCGTTGACCCCTAAGCCATCGGCCAGGACCCATTGCAGGATCAGCGCTTCTTCCGGAGCCTGCAAACCCTGAATGTGCTACTCCTGACCGGGCTTGTGCAGATCCTGATTCGCAGGGCGAAAGAAAAAGCAATGCCACGGAAGACAGATCAGGTGTCAGGCTCATCTGGTGCCGTGAAATCGATGGACGAAGCACGCAGCTAGTCTGAGTTTGAGTTTGCCTCAACGCAGGAAACCGAAATCAAGCCACAAGTCGTGCGTACCGAGCCCGAAACCCTAGGCCAGAGCCTTTTTTCGACGAAAGGCAAGGCCCTAAGCTCTGTATCATAGCCCTAATCCGAATCCGACGTCTTACATCCAAACCCTAAACCCTAAACCCCAGCCTTTGGTTCGTTTCCGCAAGGCTTCATCGCCTGGCTGTGGCAGGTGCCCCCTGGGTTTCAGAAGCTCTGGGTTCAGATTCGACGTGCCGTACGGTCGATGATATATATCTTGCATTGCGCAATATAAGTACTTCTAGGATTTAGGGTTTTCAGGGTTTTAGGGCTTTAGGATTTAAGGGTTTTGGGGTTCAGGGCTTCAGGGCTTACCCACAAAATAATAACGAATATATCACAATTCCCATGGTTTACGGCCCTTAAGGTAATGCAGGATTTATATTCTAGTATGTTCTTTGGCTTTACGGGGCTACTATATACAGGTACTTCAAGGCTTATAGAAGTTTATGCCATACCATCATGGTTAGGACCCTATAGTCACGAAGCCGGTTAAGTCAAAGCAGGAAATACATTGGAGCCTGCAGGTAGGGCTTGCTTGGGGATTATGGATTTTCGGGCGGCTCCTAATGATTTTAGCTTTCCAGCGCCGCCGGGACTGCATCACCCACGGGACATGACGTCAAGAACGCAAGAGCCCCATGGTGCACGAAATGCTTCCTAGAGAATACACCTGGTCATTCCGTTTGGTCATGGGTCGCTACCCTACCCCAAGGGTCCATGTACCCAAACGGGAGATTCTTTGGCCCCAAAGTACCCAAATAGGGACTACTTGAAGGCCAAGGTATATACTGTTTGGGTACATGGACCCTTAGGACTAAAACTCCTAAGAGGGTCTTGGGCCTTTTGGAGGGAAGGGTTTCGGCCTTGGGGGGGGGCAAAGGTTTGGGATCTCACTACAAAGGTCCGGGAGCCTTAAGGAAACTTTTCAAAATCGATCTCCCTTCTAAACCCCTGAATTTCTAAGCCACTTGAACCCTATCTATATCCCTAAGCCAACGCCTCTAAACCAATCCCTAAAGCCCACAATTATCCAAGCTTAAGACCCCTTGTAGTAGAGCCGATAGTACATAATAAATATATACATACGTATATATATATATGTATAAAATATCTATTTATGACATATATATATATATAATATGACTATTTATGATATATATATATATACATATTGTACATCTATACATATATACATATATATATATACATGTAGAGCTGGCAGCAAGATATGTACAGGTATATAAGCAGCAGGACCCATTGCACCTTCACAAAACGCGAACCGGTGGTAGGTGGAGGTAGCGGCAGATTTGCGCCGAAGCCGGCCGTCTGCGAACGGAGAAGCTCGCAAAGTCTGCCAAGGAGTCTGAAGCTCACCTGAGCCTCGTCCAGATGGCCAAAGATCTGCTGGCTCTGAACAAATGCATCTTCTCCTTCAGTTAAGGACGAGCCTACGCCAGACGCCGAGGGTAACATTACAACCCCTCCTGGGGTGTTCAACGCGTCGGAGTCGGATGGGAGAACCTGATGCAGATGATCTGTCCGTGGAGGACCAAGCTCGTATCGAGCCCCGGAAACGACCCCACACCTCCGGCGTCGAGTCGTTGGCCGATTTTCGCATCTCTTTAGAACGGTTTGGCGTTTAGGGTTTGGGGTTCAGGGTTTTGGGTTTTAGGGTTTAGGGTTTAGGGTTGAAAAGGGTTTAGGGTTTAGGATTTAGGGTTTACTTGGACCCTTAAAGACCCACCTTTTAAGGGTTCCTTGTTATGACTTCTTGATGTAAGTCCTTATAAAGGTGGGTTTTGGGGGGTTAAGGTAGGTTTTAGGGTTTTTCAGGAACCCGTTGTAAGGAACCCTTTAATCTACTTAGTCCCATGATCCTTTAAGTAGATCTTAAAACCTATAAACCCCTTATAGAAGCCCTTTAAGAAGCCCGTCTCAAGGAACCCTTCATTACTATCCTAAGCCCTAAACCCCCTAACCCTCAAACCCTAAACCCTCAACCCTAAACCCGGAACCCCTAAACCCCCGAAACCCCTAACCCTCAACCCTAAAACCCTAAACCCCTAAACCCCTAAAACCCTAAACCCCTAAGCCCTAAGCCCTAAAACCCTAAACCTTTGCCAATCTTCAGTTCACCTTCGGTCGCCGTGGTGATGCCGAAGCAGAAGCTCCTAGCCCTCCACCGGTCCGAAACGCCACAGAGGCTTTGTGTTTCCAGGGAGTTTAGGGGTTTTAGGGGTCTGAGGGGTTTAGGGTTTAGGGGTTTAGGGGTTTTAGGGGTTTTAGGGGTTTCGGGGTTTAGGGTGCAGGGTTAAATTGGGCTAGGACTTTGGGTGTTTCCGGGTGTTTATTGCTTTTTAGCGTTCAGGATGAAGGTGCTTCCAGCTTCGACAGATGTTCGCTCTTTTCGTGTTGCCAGTAAGTCTAAATGAGCTTTAGCATGTTTTCTTCTCAGGAAACAGGAGAAGGGTAACATGTGCATGTACATACGCATGCATGCATGTATTTGTGTGTGTGTGTGTGCATGCAGTGCATGCAAACATGTGTTTATGCATGTATGTATGTATGTATGTATGTATGTATGTAGGTAGGTAGGTAGGTAGGTAGGTAGGTGGCTATATGTATGCATGTGTGTATGTATGTATGCATGCATGTATGTATGCATGCATGCATGCATGCATGCATGCATGCATGTATGCATGCATGTATGTATGTATGTGTGTCCACTTTCATGGCACAGCTGTCGTTTTGCGAGAACCTTTTGAGAAACGTCGGCCCTGTCTGAAATGCAGTTTCGTCCACGGCCTTCCAGCGCGGGAGCCCTCCGCGAAGCTCCGCCGCCCCAGAGGCCAAGGGGTGTTTAACCTGTCAAAACAAAAATCTATAGGGGCCCTAGGCCATGCAAGATTTACTAAGCCCTAAATTAGGGCCTAGGGTTTATGGTTTAGGGTGTATGGGTTAGGGTTTAGGGTTTAGGGTTAGGGTTTAAGGTTTAGGGTTTAGGGTTTAGGGTTTAGGATGAAGCTTCTCTAGAATGGCATCTACACAGGTTCTGGAGTCTTGGGTTGATCTTCCTTGGGTGTGAGCCTTGGGTTTAGGAGGGGCTCCGGGCAAAAACTAGGCCAGGTAGCTTCAGAAAGGGATTCATTCCTTGGGCGGGCCCAGGGTTTCTAAACCCAAACCCGAGGGTTTAGGGTTTAGGGTCTGGGTTATTAGGGTTTAGGGTTTGGGGTTCAGGCTACACCCAAACCCTAAACCCCTAAACTTAGAAGCCCAGGGTTGGGGGGTGCTTTATCTGGCTTTCTCATAAGGAGGACATCGATCGGGTTCTCCAATTCGGCTGCTTCCCGCAAGGCTCCATGTATGAATATGGTATATACTTGGGGCTTAATGTAGTCCTCTATAAGTAACATAAGGGCCTAAATGATTACCAATACTACATTGGGGTTCCTTACCATAGTTAATAGTATACTATACCCCAAAACCGTAATCTAAGTATTAAGACTCCTATTTTGCGTTAAGGTCTTAGTATGTATATATATATATATATGTATGCTGTAGGGTTTAAGGCTTAGGGTGTAGTAAACCCAGAGACTCCAAATCCCCTTTTTCAGGAATGTACCTTAAATTATAATCGGAACTCTAATCAGATTTAAGGTGCATTCCTTAATTAAGGGGTCTTGGAGTCTCTGTAACTGGCACAAAGCCCGGAGTTCATGTTCATCTGAGGTCCGTCAGGCAGGGGCTCACAAGATCCTGAGACTGTTCGAATTTTATGGGATTGAAGGGTTTAGGGTTCAGGGCTTTGGGTTTAGGGGTTTAGGGTTTAGGGTTCAGGACTTAGGGTTTAGGGTTTAGGGTTCAGGGTTTAGGGTTCAGGGTTTTGGGCTTAGGGTTCAAGGGTTCAGGGCTTAGGGCTTAGGGTTTAGGGTTTAGGGTTTAGACAGACCGCAGGTGGTGTTTAGTTGAGGATCTTTTGGGTTCTTGTGAAGGGATGTATTTTAAGTCACCATAATAAAGAAACCCTACTATTTACCATAGATCCCTATTATGGTAACTTCAATTAAATTCCTTGTCAAGAACCCGGGTTTGGGTGTAGGGTTCCCTGTAGGGTGGCCCTGCTAGATACCACACGCCACTCTACGAACCCTGGGAAGCCTCAGGTCAAAATGACGAGTCGGGTTTAGGGTTTAGGGTTTAGGGTGTAGGGTTTAGGGTTTAGGGTTTAGTGAGCTGTCCCCACCGGCAGGCATGAGAAGCAGATGTGGCAAATCGAGCAGGCTGGTTAATGGCTTAAGGGCAGTGGCCGGGCATTGGCGTATCCTTCAGCATCTTGTTATGTGGATTCTGCAGGTTCGACTCAAATCGAAGCTAACAAGGAACGCCACATAGACGCCCCTTTTGAACAGGACAGTGGCCTGTCGTGATTCCTTTTCTCAGGTTCCATGTTACACTCAGGGTGCATGAAAATGCATACCACAAAGTGCCTCAAAGTCTATCCTGTGCTTCGGCCTGAACGAGGGTTTAGGGTTGGGGATTCCTGTAAAGTCTCTCTGGGGTCAGCGCATGTTCTCTTCATATATGGCTTTCTGAACGCCGTGCAGTCTAGGAAGTTACCACAGAGGTAACTGGGCTGCAAGGGGCATCCCCTTTGACATGTCACTGAGTGTGTCTAGACCCTAGATCTTGAACTTGAACACCTAAAGCCCTAAAGTTTAGGGTTTAGGGTTTAGGGTTGAGAGTGGAGTTTGGTCAACTTTTCCGTGCAGCCAACAACCTTGCACTTGCAGAAGACCCGGGCACGAACTCGACGCAGATCTACTGCCAATGCCACAAAAGCATCCCGTCAGAAAGCGGCTTTTCCAAGACTGCCTCTCTTTGGCCTCATACCAGAAGGAACCTGCATTCTTCACTGCAGCACCTCTGTGCTGGGCTTGGGTGCTGTCCGAATAGAATCGAGAGCTTGCGAGGCAATTCTTCAAGAACTGTATGGAATAATATCAGGGCCTTTATAATTAGAATAGGGCTTGGGGGAACATCTCACTATAATAAGGAACCCCCAACACCTTATTAAGGCGCCTACCAGTAGCCGCATTGTCACTACTCAGGGGCCATCGGGTTTACTGTTTCAACGATCTAGCATGCCAAGGGCCAGGGTGGGGCTTCGATCGGTTTAGGGTTTAGGGTTTAGGGCTTAGCTTCGATCTTTGAGCAAAAAATCCTTCATATCCAGGTTAAATGCAGAAGTTTGGCACTCCAACCTGGGTTCTTGTTAAGGGTCTTAATTTAGGTTACCATAATAAACAAACCCGATTATTTACTATAGATCCCAATTATGGCAACTT